>JARJDZ010002232.1:0-49265 GCA_030264555.1 Aleochara sp. GC000083 | reverse complement strand
GGCATGCGACCACTGGATTGCAGAGCTCGGTCAGAGTAGTAGCTCCCGTAGATTGGAAAGTATTGCCAGATCCGTACAGCGCGTCCGTCTAGCACTTCAAAGATATGGCCGGAAGGTCTTGCCCGATCACAGGACGGCGTCTTGAGCCGTTCAGGAGATGGTGGTTGGACCAACGCTTGGGCAAAACTCCCATGACGGGAGCGAGTTCGCGTCGCGATTATAGATTGCGCGACTAAATCAGTCTAAGAAGTCTTCGCGTGTGGGGCATACGTTTTTGGGATTCGTATCCGTTGGACTTTTCTGAGGACTCCTGGGGGGCAGTGAGTGAGTGTGTGACCTCCGTCACATGCCATCAAGGCATTAGGTGAGTAGAGTTGTAATTCTTGCAGAAATTATATCTGAAACTAATGATTACTTTGATTTGTCTAGTGCGCGAATGGTATGGATCCATGGAGACACCCCAGAACCAGGGACATGAACCAAGGAAGTCGCGTCTTCGTATGGACTAAACGCGGACGTGAATCGCTCGTATAGCCAAGGACTAACGTTCTTTGGCGGTCATCTTCGTGGTCGGAACGGCCGCGATTTCCGTGGGTGGTCGTCGTCGTCGGATGCCACCACAACATGACATCAACGGGAATTTCGTCGCATCTTCGGAAGTACGGCTGGTCATGTCGTTTGCGCTAAATAAAACAAGACAGTTTTCTACTAGTTTTAAGGCAGTCAGGTTTCTAGAATTGTAATCGAAGATTAGGTAACAAATTCAACACCATATATTATTTGAATACTATCAAATCCAATCATGAAATACAAAGCAGATTGCTTGAATATTTCCAATAGGCAGCACCTAGCATTTGCACATGCTAATTTTTAATAAGATGCATCAAGTATGTAAATTTTGCCACGGGGCTATATCAGCAATTTAATAACAATGCACCAAAAAGACTTGAATTGATTGCTATATTGTTAAAATTGAAATTATCTGGTTGTGAGTTGATCTATGCATGTATAAAGTTGATGAACGAATTTTACTACAAGAAACATTTAGATCCGCGAAAAGTAGCTTATTTGAGGGGTTTAATTTGCTGTTAATTATTTGCGGTTGGCACCCATCATAACTGAAGAATATTTGCCCAAAATGTATTGCAATTCATTGTATGAATGTGAGGCTTCTATAACAGTGCAATGAAATAAATGCACTTACGATTTTTAAGTCCAAGTTGTGGACAGGAATCATCGATGGAACTTAGGGAATAAAATAAGCAATCGTTGCCGTTTTTCTAATGGGATAATGACAGGGATAGTCCTCGAGGGCCTTGTTATTCTTCCATCTGAAATCTGCGATTGCTTATAGCATACGGGTAGCTGAATGTAAATGATGGGATCTAAGATCCGAAACTGTGATGATGATGATAACAAAGTTAAGGATTGCAATGCATTCTTGGGTGGCTATTTCATGCTTATCATATTCAATTAGATTCATAGTAATTTTTTGATTTCGTATTAGGTTAGGTTAGGTTAGTGTGAAGAACACTTCTAAGAAAGTCTTTGGGAAGTTGGGCGCGAGAGATACATGCATTAGTTAAATCACTTCCAGTTTTTGGATGCTAGCATAAAAAATCTGCATCATATTTTGGTAGTTCCAGTTTACCACAACATAACTACAACATTGCAGTTGATCAATACTGTTTGTAACAAGTAGGGCTATTAGGAAATGAGAAGAATGAAAGTAGCAATCAAATAATTATAGGAAAATAACCTCCTTTTTCTGGATACAACAATATTAGAATCGATCAAACTATTTGCAAGCAAAATAACTTCTTATAAATTTGCAATGTTAAAATCGGGAGATAGGAGATCAACATTACTGCAGCATTATGATTTATCATTACTGTTTGTTAAAGTCACAACAATTAGGAAATATTAGGTAGCAATCAAACAATCATAGAAAAGTAACTTCCAACAACTTGCAACTTGCAACAAGCTTATCACAACAGTACAATTCATCAATACTGTTTGTAACAGATATTCGCAATTCAGAAATATTAGCAATCAATTATAAGAAAATAACTTCCAATTTCAGGATGCAACATTGTCTTCTAAACCATAAGAACTACAACAAATTTTAGAAGTGCAACTTTGTTACAACATTATAGTAGATCAATACAAATTGTAACAATTAGGGCAATTAGGAAATGAGAAGAATGTTAAGTAACAATCAAACAATCGAAGGAAAAAAAACTTACAGTTTCTGAATACAACATTGCCTTTCAAATCAGAAACGTCTAGCAAGACTACAATACATCAATAATGATCAATACTGTTTACAACAGTACAACAAGTAGGAAATGAGAAGAATATTGCAGAAGTAATCAAATAATTGTTAATGTTAGGCAACAGCTTAGTTCTTAAGTTGTAGGGACCAAACATTGTAATCAATTTAGGAGGTAGAAAACTGTCTCGCGTAAATCAATCTGGAAATGATAATACGTTACGTCGTTTTGACCTGGAGAGGTCCCAAATGAAATACTCACGAGTGCGAGTCGCGTTTCTTCCATCATAACTAACAAAACATTTTTCAGTAGAATCATCTCTGCCGTTTTTTGTTAGACGCAAGTAACAAAAACAGAGAATCGTGTCGCGATCGCGAATTAAATTGATACAATTTGCTCGCGTTTTTTCGCGTTTAAACATAATCACTCTCTCGTGAAGGGTTTTCGGTCGCCGGTCGTCCCATACCCTTGATCGTCGCGAATGAAAACCGTCCCAATTAGAGTCACAATCCGTACAATCCGAAAAGCCGAGTGCGTGTCGCGCTTTTTTTGCAAATTTAAAATACAGTGGCACAGAACTGTCTATGTGCAAATTAGAGGTTGTGCGTTCATCAAATTTCCGAGTGCGAATATCTTCCTTGGAACTTAAGACTTTTTTGGGTGCCATCGTTGGAACCAATTCCTCCATGGTAGATGACATCGCTGGATTCTGATGCAGCGTTGGACATCGATGGACAACGTTTGGAGATGTCGCAGCCGCCGGTCGCATCCATGTGGCGTTTGACCTCCCGCTCATGAGTTGCGCTCATCGCTCATCATTTCATCAGCATTGTCAATCTACAAACTGTAGGACAATGCCAACGAAAGGTATCGTGGTGCTCCGAGCCACGTTAAAACGGGGCCTCTTCCAGGCCATTCCCATTCAGTAACTGTAGAGTCACTTGTTGGTTTGGGACCGGAACCCAAACATTTAGAGTCACGCAGTTTTGAATGAAGTTATCACTAATCAAAAGCCGGTGAAAACGATTGGTGATAATGTAGAGTCACGTGGACGCGATTAATTAAGAACAAGTCATCGAAATGACTTGAGGTCTCTTCAAGACAACCATTGTAGAGTCACCGGCCTTTGTGGTTCCAAGTTTGCGCCGCTTGGTATCATGATGGTCCATCACCGTTTCCGTTCAAACGCGCTTCAATTGTTTCTTCTTGATAACATCCGCAAACATCTGGGATTTCATCGAATCAACAACAACATCGACTGACAGCATTGTTTTGATTTTTTGATCCCTTGCTATTCGTTTTGAGGCGCCCGTAAATGCCTCCACGCGCGCGATGTCCCATCATCATCAGCACCACGTCCGGCTTGATGGTGATGGTTGATGATATTGATTGATATTTGGCCACTCTTCACTGGATGAAGATCTACGAGCCCCAGCTGAGGTGGACCTCTGGCTGAACCCTTGATCGGATTCGGGTTCGGTGTAAGTCCACTGGCTTTATGCCGCCCCCTTCGTCGCGCATCATGACTTCCTGGGGGTCGTGTTCGCGCCGTTTTATGTTGTGATTGTGTGCAAACAAACTGTTTGCATATGTATATGATAGCATATGATCCCCCCCCAGCAAATCGCAACGGTTCCGTTTTCACGCGATTTGCTCATCTTTGGAACTGTGTTAGGTAGGGAACTAATTAAAGTCGCGATCCGCGGGTTAGGTCTTAGATTTAAGTAATTTCCTCCTATTCCCCAAACCTTTTAGCTATTTATTTGTATTTCATGTGCGCAAAGGTATTTAATCATTTCTCCGTTTTCAGGATTATCGCGAATTAGACCGCGTTAATTATGATCTTGTTTAGGTAGGACTCAGTGTAGGCACCCATCAAAATCCTTATCCCACCCGTAAAGTTTGCAAGTCTGAATTTTTGTTACAGGTTCATTCCAGGGAGGGCAGGTTATTTAATATTTTTTTTTTCAGAAGCACGTAAGTCCAAAAATTTGTTCATGTAATAGTTCATGTGATTTGCAATGTTGATCCTTTCCTACTAATGGCGCATCCCATCACCACCCAACTTAGTATTATACCATTCGTGTGTAGGTCAATTATCATTGACCTATGACAACAAAGTATTTCACAGAAGCTAGATTTCAGCTTTAGAAAAATTATGGAGTAAAAGACGCATACGGCCCAGCCGTCTTATTATTAAAATGCTGTTTCAATACGATACGGTTCAGTAGTTCCGGAGATACGTTTTTTTTTTGTAACTCGAGCGATTTCAAAGATTCGTTATCAGTCACCGCGTTATCAACTTTGTTTTCTATTTTTATTCGGCATGTTCGTTGCCGAATGATTCATATCGGCTCGTGGTTTTCGTCAACCGTGGGCGGGTATCTTCTTCGGTTCACACCAGGGCCAAACACGGCGGAGTGTCAAAGTGAAAATAAACACACTTACTAATTAAATGTCGCTTGTGCGCTTGCAACGACATTGCACATGAATACCAAGCTATCCATGGAAGTCACCTTCCTCGCTTGTTTTGTTTTTGTATGCAAATGCGCGTACTGAATGTCAAAAACCTTTACGCTACACCCACGCAGTAGGAACTCATTGCTAATATTGAATATTTAAGCTAACATAATTCGATATCTGTCATAAAAATTTCCATTTTTTCTGCACCTACCACTGAAGAGTATTTATCATGTTTACAAATACAGCGCTAGCATACGCGAAATAAATACACATTTGGCTATAAATTGCAGAAACGGGGACGAATGCGCTGAAACGCTACCGCATTTCATAAATAAAAGTATGCATGTATCGCTGTCATTTATTGTCAATAACATCTTACTTTAATGGTGAGCGACTTAAGTGAAAAAACTCGTTAAGCTGCTGCCTTGCACGGCCGGGCCTCAGTAACGCGGTGCATATTGATGTGGATGAACGGATTCTGCCAAATTTGCACGGCGTCACCAGAAGTCTTCAGCGCGTAAAAAATGCGCCCGATGCGCCCCTCGATAAATTAGTCTCGGAGACATTCGTCGCATGTCCGGCCAAAATTCGGTGCGCCTTATAAATTTGGGTTAAAGCACGTTTTAATTTATTGCATATGCACGATACGTGCGTACAACATTTTTACATTAGCATTTATTTATTCGCGCGTTGATTTCCTACTGTTTTGATCTGGCACGCACAAACACATCGCCAAAATTTTTCCACAATATTTATTTACGAACCGGTTTCTTTGATATTCATTTTCAAAAAAAATCAACTTAAGTTTTATGTCTTACTTCTACTCCATCCGTACTCCGATGGATCATTTTCAAAATATCAGCGTAATCGCGATACGAGACTATTCTAATTATGGAATATTGGCCCAAAATGTATTGCAGTTCAATGAGTGATAGTGGTTTCTAAAGAAGTTGATGAAATATTGACAACTCCATATGAGTTGGTGGATAATGATCAATGACCAAAGTTTAGGGACAACTATGGGCAATCGTTGCCGTTTTTCTAATGTGATAATAACAGGGATAGTCCTCGAGGGCCTAGTTATTTTGACATCTGAAATCTGCGATTGCTCATTTCTCAATTTCGGGTAGCAAGATTCAAAATTCAATGATGATAATAAAGTCTATGAACTGTATTACATTTTTGGGCGAATATTTCTTGCTTGTAGGATTCAATCAGGTTCTAAATTAATTGCAACTATCGCTAATTTTTCCACAATATTTATTTGCGAACCGAGCGAGCACCGAGAATAGAGCAGCTAAAATTCTTACAATCTCATACTTGCGTTTTCTTTTTGCGCACCCGAAATAAATTCGCTTGGATTAAGTGCACTAAACGCGGCTAAATCTAAATTCCACTTTTAATTGCATACCGCGCTAAGTATCCATGCACCGACATATGATATTTATAAACGAACGATGCGCAAACTTCCCAAGCGGGCAGGATGTTTGTTTTCCTTGCTTTTGGGGATGAAACGGAAAGGCTTATGGCACGCATGTATAAATAGGCGAGCGCGCTCACAAACATGCCAAGAACGAGGCGCGCAAAATGCGGGATTTAAATTATAAGCGCCATTAGGGATCGCGAACTCTTGCATGGGGGCCGCCTTTGACTGACTGACATATCATAGATAGATGAACGCACTTTAAATTCGTATTTGCGCATCGGCGTTGCTTGATAGCGTAGCGAATTCAGTTTGCGCGTTCGAGAGCGCGAGTTCGCTGCAATTTCGCATCAGCACAGGCACAGCTCGACCCTGCTGCGACCGTCGACCAGATGTTTCATTGCACTTTACATCACATCGGTTTTCAGGATCGGCCGCCAAGGTCGCGTTGGGCTGTATTTAGATACACTTGCGTTTGTCGTGTTCGCGTTCGTGTGCTGTATTAACGGCCGGCGATTTTTCTTGGCAGCCGCGTTCAAGGCGCGAATTAGTGCAATGTGCGCGCGTAAACGCTGCAATTGCGCTTGTTTGCTATGCGGTGCAATGGACATGCTGAAATTTCTAGCACTTGAAATTCACATTTTTCATGACTAGTCTTTTTCCACGTTCCCATCGATAGCTGCTATCAACGAAATTTTTCGCCAACTCTCAATTCACTTCTTGCATCCATGATGCTAAATATGCCGAATGTGGCGAAGGTCAGCGCGCCAACAATTCTAATGCCAGTGCAAGAATGTCGCCAGAAGCATTCATTAAATTGAAGCCGTGCCAAAGTGGACGTGAACTTGTGTGCATGATGTGGTAGGGCTATTTAGATAAATGCCGGGCGCGAATGCAGCAAGCCGAACCAGAAGCAGAAAAAGAGCAAACATGTGATTACGACGTTAAATGACGTCGAGGCAGCAGTTTTTCGTCAAATTACGTGTGCATAACTAATTATCATTGTGAACTTTTTCGTTCATGGAATGCCAACCGTGAGGTCCGAATCCATTTGTGCGATTCCATTGCGCGTCCTCCGCCTCGATCAAATGTTAATGGCGCTTTAATATAGGGTGTCATAATGCATCCCGAAATTACAGCCACAATCTCCGTCGCGGTCACTGTCGTCGCTGACATCTATGTCTAGCCGGCTGAGAAATGCCCAAAGAAGTATACATAGACATGGCATGCGAGCAGCAAGTCGATTGCGTTTGACTCGCTGCTTTCTTAATGATGATTGCCTTTGCTTACTTGATTTTCTTTTCGTTTCGGTTGAATCACAGGAAACGCGGGGCGCACTTTATAGAATTATATATGAATTATAGTCCTTCTACGAAAGCGTTTCAATGTACAAATAAAAGTGGAAAATTCCGTGTACACATCAGGCGGTTTTGAGAAGCCTCAAACTGTAGAATTAATTCTGAGTCATTTAACTAACTGAAAGTTTAGTATTCAATTTTAAAGTAAAAGTATTCAAGTTACAATTTCATCGATTCACTTCTTGCCAACTATTGCAAGAAAATATACGAAATGTTGTGGGCAAAGACTGAAGAAAAATCGCATAGATTCAAATGTAGTGAGATGACTGTAGAGTATATGGCAAGTAAATTTTTGCAATTGGCAATTTCACTTTACCGAATGCGATATTTACACCGCTTTATCACCATGCGCATATCGTCTGACAGCTTTTCTTTCAAGTTTTACAGTTTTCCGATTGAGTACAATGTCGTTCGCGCGATTTTTATGTTCGCATCCTCGCACATTTCATTCCTGCACTAAAATTCAATATTTCCATCGATTCTACAACCACGCGTCTAGCTTTCCCAGCATCGATTGATTCATAATTAGTTTCCCAACTCTCTTAGAGCCGCGTGCCGCGAATCGAAAACTCACACTAGAGGAAATTTTATTTAGCCGCTCGTAAAAGTATATTTGTTTACGAAAGATATAATTTAGCACGCGACCCTGAAGCATCCGAATGTGCATCTCGAGCACGCAAAATAACATGCGCCTCTATGCGCCGTTGTTAGTTAATGTCTAATGTATTTATTTAGTTTTTTGTTAATTTGTATGCCAATTTAGTAGGCAATAAAGAATTAATGATATAGGCTCGTAAGATGTTTGTTGCTCGCCTATTAACTTAAACTTTACGAGCAACGCGTAAATAAATTTCGGAGATGGATGCGGAGAAATTCGTGCGCGCTGTGCTGCGCTCTTCTCATCCTCGCAACGCAACGAATCGAATCGTAACGAAACGAGAGCTCGTCCAAACCGAATGACATGACATATAATGCCCGTATAAACGATGAAGTTGAATCAAACTTGTTTAGTGAGTGATAGGGCACTACTTGAAATACTCGTTGATAAAACGGGTCGAGATTATATCTCGGCGGAGCGGAACGGAACGAGAACAACTTGGGGATTACGTTCGTGATCCCTCGGTGTGATAAAATGCGCATTTACACATTTCTACAACATTGTTTCACCTTTTTCACTTTTGTAGCCCAGCTACAAATCAAGTTTGCAATAATTTTTCGATGTTTACTATTTTTGGTTGATGGCGTCGATTAAACAAAATAACAACAATGGAAACTTTTCGATTTGAATACTCATGTATTCAGAAAACGTGCGCGGGGAACTGCACAATGTCAAAAAAAATTATAAAGTGCAGTAAACAAATAAAATCTGTAAAATCGTCCATAAAAACGAAGGCCACTTGTATAAAATTGTAATCGACGGTTTTGAAATGATTCATTTACATTGAGCGTACTAGCACACACAGCATTTTAAACCAGACAACATAATACATTAATGCATTAATTAAAGAGTCGTTATATCGCCTCCGACAGCAGCGCCGGCAGCGGAGGCGGCTGAGAGCATTGCCGCGCCCGGTGGTGCAGATATCGCGTCCGTCGCGAATGCTTTGTGCCATTAACCTTTCCTGAATTTAATTATTTTTTGATAGATGTCCTCAAAAAGGCAACAAAATGCGAGGAGCCGGCCGCGTCCGGGGAGTTGTTTACAGCGCGCGTGCACATGCGAAATATTAATTATTCAATTATTTAATGTGCGCTCGCCGCCGCACACCGCCCCCGATGTGTGTGTTTTAAATTTGTCTCCGCGTTCGCCCGGTCGGTCGTTGATCAATTGGCTCACGGGGGCCGCCGTCTTTTATTTTTGTTATTCCTTTCGGGCGATTCGTCGTCGTTCATGCAGCTTTTCGACCTGACCGACGCGCACTTCTTGTCGTGCGGTGTTCTTCCTCTTTCTTGGGGCTCGCTCACGAACAAACAGTAATTTAACGACGCGTCTCCAACGCAGCGTGCCACGTGGAAAAGTGGAAAAGAGAGAAGTCGTCGTCGCCGGCGACGGCAGCGGCGGCGGCGTGGACGGAGGAGAAGAGCGTAAACCTGACCTGAACTAACCTTAAGACAAGAAATCGAGTTAGAGGAAAAAGGCACGTCCCAACTGAGTTAGCCCCCTGGAGTTAAAAAGTGCATCAGATGGATGCGCACGGTGCACAAAATGTTCGAGAGACGTAAAAAGTTAAATCACGATTTCGTTTTATACTTGAAACTTTGCGCGCCTTGAATGGTTGTTGTTCGCGAGATATCAGATGCGATCTGCGAGGTGAATGATACGCTAATATTCGGGGAACATGGGCCTGAGTAATTCGACTAGTAGTTGGGGACAAATTTGCATTACAAAATGTAGTAACTACTTGGACACATGTTGTACGCCTTGGACGCATTGCGAGAAACAATAGGAAACTGTAGGAATAGGGATAGGGATACATTTTGACAAATGCATGCAAAGCCAAATAGTTGTAGCCTGGACTATCACTCTGTGTAGTTGGTTGGATCCATTCACTTTCAAGCGGCATTTGAGCAGCCACCAAACTCAATTCCAAGTGTGACAAACTTGACTTGATGCATATTCATCAAAATGGGATTGGGACGGACACAACCCATCAGCTGATTAAACCCACATTTCAATTTATCTGCCAGCGTCTAGTCTTTTATCCAGTGAGTTAACTCACTGGAGCCTTTTAGATAGTTAGCAGACATTGAGCCCGAATGTCTTTTGGATAGGGAACCACCTTACGTCACTTGACAGATTTTCTCATGGGCACCTGGATCTCGGTTTGAAGGTGAGGAGTGATGTGCACTAGCTTCTCAACTTTCATCCAAGTATTCGTGGTGTGTGCTAACTTGGTTGTACAAATTTAGAGCTTCTTTGTATTGTTGATAGTCTTCTTTTGCTTTTATTCAAATTGCCCCCCAAAAAATCAAATACCAGTGAGTTGTTTTTCGGCTTGAAACTTGACCCGAGTGTAGACATTTTAATGCATCACTAAAATGTACAAACACGAAAACATAAAATTTGATATAAAGAGTTTAGCGTTTCCTCGGCAATGCATCCTTGCATCTTCCAAGCTTTTACTTTACTGTCCCATTTCTCTCTCGCTCCCCCGGAACGAAGACTCTCGGGGGGCCGCTCGCCTGCTTAGTATTTACACATTCTTCCGACTAATTATCTCGTTTTATAGGACACGTAAGGCCGTAAAGTTTATTGGTAAACTTGAATGAGCCAAAGCGCACCAAATGCGCGACTCTGAGCTCTCGAATGTAATCTCGCCGCACTTGCTTGCTGGTCGGTGGCGGCATGGCAGTGTGTTGGCGACGGTGGCGCCGAACATTTTCGCTTCCTACCACCCACCAACCACCAAACACCCACCACCATCAACATCCAAGACCCGTTCGATAATACTCGCTCGCTCATCCTTAAAGTCCCGACTATCGCGCACGCGGCTCCGTCATTATCGAAATAGTTGGGATGCATCGGCGGAAACCATTGACTTAGTTACTTTAAACATAAACATTATTCGACTGCAACAACAAACGAACTTGGTGCGCGCAGCCGGGGAATGCCAAACAACAACAAATTAAGTGCGTTCGCACTTAGTGTGCTGCTTTTCCACATTTGCACACTGTATTCCTGCCATTCCCATCCATCCAGGCTAAGAACACTTACTGTGTGTAATCGGGGACGATTGGGACGGGTTCTGGAGGCAAGACTCTTCGAGTAAACAAGATGCAGACGTTGTGAACTGAACTGGCGGTCGTCTCTTACACAATTTCGATGCAAGTAAAAATAAGCAGACTCAACGAACGTTCCCGCGATGTTTTCAAGTTCCCATCGATTCCATTACAGTTCTAGGTTCTGGATGATGTTAGCTCAGAAATTAATTATTTGATTTCAAAAATAGACAACTAAAATTTTGCATTTCTGGTTCAGATATTTCCGAGTCGCGTACGAATGAATAGTTCCGAACAGTTCTAATTGGTGAAATTTTGAGTGCGAACCTAGTCGAACCATCCTCATCAATATTTGTTCAATTATTAATATCGCAATGAAGCACCGCGCCGAATGCAAGTGTCCCGTGCATTGTGTAGCAAAATACAGCTACTTCAATTCATCATCATCACTATCAGCATGAACAACATCATTGCCATCACCAACGATGATGATACCACTGCCAATATTATTCGCACCGGTCGCATCGAAAATGTGCAATAACAGTTGCAGACACCGCGCATTCAATAAAGGCCCCTGCTCACTAAATTTAATTAAAATTTTAATTATAAATCGTAAGCGCTGAACAAATCCGCGCATAAACAACATTGGCAACAGCAACTGAACTGCAGCGGCAGCAGTTGAGTAGGAGTGAACTCTAACAACAACAACAACAACAACAACACAACAATCGCACTCCCTAGCTAACACACTAACGGCAATTATTACGAACGGTGTGCTTTTATTTATATGCAAATTTACACACAATTTCACCTTTTCTGCATAAACGCCTCTATGATCGTATAAAGTTTTATTGCCTCGACGTTTTATTGCAACATGATGCATGCTCACTCTACGTACGCATGTATGTTCCGAACGTGTTGCAATCGTATCAAATGGCCATCTAGGCACACACAATCGAATCGAACATCGTCGCATTATGCATTCGGTGATGCTTGCGAAACTTTGCGCATAACAGCGCCCAATGGTTAATGAATGCTTTGGAGACATTGCGACGAAATGCGTTTCGATTTGTTATTGCCGCGCGCGGCCAAATGCGAAATTTATGTCGTTTGTTTAATTATGCTTGATGAATGGTTTTGCAAAATGTGGAGTTGTACGATCGACCTAAAAAATTGCGCATTGATACGAGTTTCGTGTGAGTCATAATGAGGGATAGTTCATTGAAGCAATTGAACGACCATCGATTTCAAGTCCAAATTATTTACACATTTGGTGCACACTTCATCATGCGATACCATTGAAGAATTAGTATTTTCCATTTCCATCATCAATTTGCTGATGCCGGATAGTTTTTGCCGTAGAATATCTAAAACAAATAAGTTACAAACCACCGCCAGCGTCGCCGCAGACATTGCAGAGACAGCCCTCATGTAATAAATTGCTTCAGTGAAGCTAGACTTGCGATTAATACAAAAGTTAAACTTCTCTTACCAGCTCCGGCCGACCACCGTTGTCAAATACGTGCATCCACTCTCTTAATCCGCACTTGATTAATTAACCACCGCATCGCATCGCGTCGATGTCGCTCTCTTCGGATTCAATTCGGGTCAAGCCCAAATGCGCTTTCATTTACGAATCAATAACGAATAATAACGCCCCAATCGTCCTCCACGCGTTCAAGGACAATAACTGACTGAAGTACGCAAAAAACATCAACCGGAAAAACTGCGCGCCGTGCAAAGATTGCAACTTTATTAAGTCTCACTATTGTTCCGGACGCACGCGGAGCTTTCCTCGAGGTAAACGCTGTTTAAGTGCGGAGTAAATTGCAGTTATGAATTTGCATTAAGTGGCGGAAGTTTTTTGAGGGTGCACGATAAATTTGCATGTCGTAAAGACTTCCCGATCGAGCCTACAACGCGCGCGCCATTCCGTTTCTCTTCGCGGTGTTTGTTCCAGGCGTGTGCTTCGTTCACTCATTGATGCATGTTAGAATGTTGTTTTCGGGGTCGGACGGCGGCGGCATCGACGGCGGCGGCGGCAGCGCCTCCAGAAACGCTCGTTTAGTTTCGAAGAAAAACGATCTAATAGCGCGCGCGCACCGAGCAAATTGCTTCGTTTCATACTCGCGCATAATAAATGACTTTTAGGGAATTGCACGTTTTGTGCGAGTTGTTTGTTAAGTTTCAGACGCGCTTTTAATGGTCGATATCAACATATTTTTTATTCAATTAGGAGCGTATTTTATTTCTTGAACCTTTTTTAACGAACCGGAAAAAACTTTTTTATGGTAGATGGGAAATAACAATTTCCAATCGGCTTCAAAGTTGGAAAAACTTCAAAATGTTTACAAAATTGAATATAAACAGTAACCAAAATAAGCTTCAGTAGATCATCTAAGCTGTCGATTTACTTATTTTTGCCTGTGCATGACTTCAGACCTGCAACGGCCGTGCCTACGAGTGAATTAATTTCAATTAAACATGGTACCTATATGGAATTGTATGATAAATGCGATAAGAAAATTAGCTCCCATTAGATCCGAGCCATTATTATATACGAGTATGTTGTTGCCTTTTTATCATCGCGATAGAGCTCACGAGCCAAGTCGACTCTTGTGCAGCAGTAGTTCGTGCTGGCTGCTATAAAATGCAGCTCGGTCGTCATTAATACTTACATACGTACGCATTTTCGATTCATTTGGACTGCTCTCCGTTCGCGTTAATAGTCAGCGGGCATGTTTTGTAGACGAAGAATTCCAGTCCGCAGTCGATATTCCTTGCCACTTCCCAGACGAAGCGCGCGTGTCAACTCGCATCAGCCTGGGAGGTTCTACGGTGTCGTGCATTTCGTTGGACGAGGCGAAATATGTACGTTTATGTGCGCTCGTTGGCATATTTTATGATAACGAAACATGATGTTATAAACATTGAGCACGCATCTCATTATGTCCTCGAATGTTGCACTCCTCCTGTTTTAATTTTAAAATATTCGTGAAGCCCTATCCGAAATCTCATAAATTCGATAATTTTCGGACTAATTAAAAAACTATATAATGACAAAATGATTAATCAATTCAAGCATAAGATTCCAAACTTTCTACATAATTGAATTCACATAATTTCAAGGTAGTTTCGAATTAATGACTAAATTATTAGTGCTAATCAGGTAAAAGAAACTGGTTTCTGGACTATTTTTATATCAAGGCATCCTAAAAATAAGTTGTAATCTCTCCAAACACCTCGCACATCTAATTAACATTCAAATTTTGTGTTTACATCCAGACAACATTCAATAATTGAGTCCACTGTTTTCCAAATGCATAGAAAACACAATCCTCTGCGAATACGTTTAGACTTTGATAAAAAATCCAGCCCAGTAATTTGTGCAGCTGTGTAGATTATACAATACGTGCTTATACATTTTAATTACATGGGACCAAAGCAAAACACGAATTGAAATAATTCGCACCCACAAAGAAGGGAAAAAAGAAACGAAACGCAACACAATTCGTATACATTTAATTCCATTCCATTTCGTTTTGTGTTGTGTCAGTGCGGAGTAATCTTTATTTTTCTTCGCTAATGGACGACGCTTTTTCATTCCGCGAAATGTCGAAAACAATAAAGCGCGCGCTGCTAACAACTACAAGAACCGCCGCCAAGACGCGAGACTGTAGGGCGCACAACGGCACGAATTCTTCTCGGAGGCGTTAATTTAATTTCCACTGAAATAAAAAGGCGGCGTATGAAAACACAAAAAAAAACTTACAATTATCATTCCGCCATGGGCCGGGGCCTAGAGTTGATGCACACGCGCGCGCATGGAATTGCATAATTTGTGCGAGGGGCCCGAACCCCGAAGGACGCTCGTTCGCGGCCCGTGGAATAATTAGGAAATGTAAATTGGCCTTCGAAAGTGAAGCCACATAAAGAATCCAACTTTATTATAGGTGGAGAATTGCGGGGCCGGTTGTTCATATTTTACGGCTTGTTTTAGCTACCGTGTTGAACACGTTTCTCACCGACCGCGACCGGCTGAGCCGGAGACGAGAAGAGTGGTTCGTTCTTGCTCAAAGCCGGGAGATAAGTCATCAGGACTTAAATATTGGTTGGAAGTCAGAAAGGTTACACGCATCCAGCACGCTCAGGTAGTAGATTCGGCCGAAAACCAGTCGAGTTGGTTGAAAACGCGCGACTAAAAAGTCTCTAAACTTCTTGAGATTCACTCTTGGACCTGGGGTCTAGGGCCTACTTGAAGTTATCGGGCTTGTTCATACAGTTCACTCACACGTTTGGGTGTAGGGTTTTGCGTTTCTTCGTCTCCCACGGCCACCGGGTTTTCTCTGCGTGTATTTTCTCGACGATTAGCGACTGCTTTGCTGCTCCATACGATGGCAAAGAGTTTGTGGGAGACGTGCGGGTTTGCTTCGGGTGGTAGCAAACTCGATTTTACGGCTTCCCCTAACGACTCGTCAAGTATAGTGGAATATTTAACGTCTTGCCTTTTTCGGCCCAGCCAAGAGTTTCGCAATGAGCGTCGACTTCGAGTGTGCGGAAACAGGCAATGTTTTAAGTGCTTCTCAGGGTTTTATGTCTTCTGGCTTTTCGCTCGGAAATATTTACACTTCATCCTTGAATCCCATCCAGTTTCAAATAGATCAAACGCTGAAGGCGATCGATATATAGGCATTATTTTCTAGTGTCATTGATTTTTAAGAAGCATACTTACTTACCTAAGAAACTTGAGCAGAAATTTCGGACACTGATCAAGCCTGAAACTCAATCCCACTTAATCATAAAGTCTCGAATGATCCTGAAATTCGAAATTGAAACTTGGTAGTTTACAAAGCAAAAAAGTTCAATTTTAAAAAATCTGTTTATTGGCCATATAATAATGTATTTATAACCAGCAACTACAATACAAAATTTACACACTATAAGTAATAACGTAATATTTATATATATTTATATATATATATAGTTTATGAATATAATACAAAGGATTTACAAATGCAAGGGAATTATGATACATCAAGGTTATATGCAAAAATATTGCTAACTTTCTTCTCTTTCAAAGTTTTCACGTTTTTTTGCAAATTTGTTATGTTTACATTGTATTTTCGTAACGGCGTATTTTTGGTTGGTTGTTCATACAGTTCATAGTCTCAGGACTCAGAGCAATGTCAAATCTCATACACTTCATTCATATTTCAGTTCGAAGTCAACAATATGCTGTACACATAGCTCGAGGAGTTGATTTACAAGTCCATCTTATTAAGTCTCTTTGCTAAGTGGTTTACAACAACAATTTATCTTGTCTCTTAGAGCGTTTTCTTTAAGGGGTGAAATTGTCAAAGTATACATACATCCATGTTTGCTTACAACTTCTAGGTGTTTGTGTGTGTGAGTGTGTGTGGGCGTATGGTGTACTTTGAGATTAGTGACATAGAGTAAGGTAATCGGTGTGATTGTTACGTTGAGAGAGATTCGCGCAGAATCAAGAGAGAAGAAGTGTATCTACTCTCTTGTTTCACGATTTTCCTGCAAATTATTCGTCCAAAGCAAAACGTCTCTGTGTGCTCTCTACTAAAACAATATTCGTACAGTTTTCGTGTAATAATACATTATTTTGTTTCGTCAAGTTCAATTTGTCTTGCTTAATTTATTGCAGTATTTTTATAATAGTATATTATAATGAAAAAACTGATTGCATAAACATTACATTTTAACAAAAACAATCTTTACATGAGCAAATTTATACAATTATATACAAGATCCGCGCAAACCGTCGTGAGCAGAGTTACGGAACGAGATTATGTTGAACTAAAATGGAGCAAATCAAAATATATCTTTTCTTCATCGACGTCATCATTGCCGTCGTATTCGTCTCTTCATATAAGTTTCATTTTTTCTTCTTCCTCTTTTCTTGTTTGTATGCGCATTTGTATAAGGCAGTGCACACACTCAAATACACCAAGTCGTGGATGCACGACCCTAGACAACAAATGATGCGCATCGCGAACAATTATTATCATTATCATATATTTATAGTATATATATTTATATATATATATCGACTGATAAGCACAGTGCGGCTTAAAACACAAAATGTATCCCTAACGTCTAAGTCAGTCAGCAACATGGCTCGTCAAAAATTGCGCGCAACTCTGCACACGAACGTCGGGAAAACAAACATTGGGTACAAAAATACACCGAATATGTTATTCTACTTATTTCTCTCATCTTCCACTTCATCAGCTTCATCATTATCATGGCGCACGCGCTTCTGCTTCATCATATTTTACCGACATCGTCCTACCCTCAAACTGGAGCACATCCTGTATGTATGTATCCTGTTGCATCCAATTGCTCCTCCACTCTCGCCATTCACGTGATGGTTACATTTCGTGCCACATTTCATAAAATTTTAAAATTCGAAAACTCTTATAATATACGGACAGTCCGATCTAACTTTTATATTATCCCTTTAATATATAAAGTTGTATTGTAATCCTAGTACATTGAAAGCACACGTAGGACACGCTGAATTAATTCCTGTGGTTTGTGATGGGGGGTATGTATGTGGGAGGGCGCATCATATCTTAATTTAAACTCTTTTTTTTTTTGGTTTCCTTATCAGGTATTATTACTATTATGCAATCGTTAATTAGTAGTCGTTTATTTAGTAATTTTGTATTCATTCACTTCTTGGATATTTTGTGTTGCATTTATTTGTTTACTCGTTATTAATTTCTATATATAGTATATAAGAATATCGATGTTGTTTCAATAGTTTTTTTTGTTTATTCATCTTTAAGTTTAGGTTCCTCGCCACTTTCTAGTACTCGTAATTAATTACACTCTAATCATAGATAGTAAATTCAAAAACAAAAACGAAACTCCTCGTCTTCTACTCGCCCATAATTGGTTAGGTCGTTCGTTAGCATCTCTTCTACTAGAAGTTTGTTTGAACATCAGTATGTGTGAATAATTTGTGCATTGACTTGAATACAATTTGTTACGACCTAATCAACAACTCGCATTATCAATTAGAGTAATCGGTATCATTATTGTTTGCCTCCGTTCAATCTTCGTCTTCTGATAAATGACACATTGTTCTCTCAAATAAACCTTTAATCGTCCACGAATAATCATAAACAAAACATCTGATTTAAGCGTAATCATATATATAATAGTATAATATGTAATATATTGTGTATATACATATATAGTAATATATAGAAATAGTTAACACATTTAATTCTTCCGTAATTTCCGCTTCATTGCGCATATTTTTACAATTCACTTCCTTCTTGCCAGTTCTACTTATAATTTTCGTTTTCATTTTCATTTCTACTTTGCTGTACAACCAATATACAAATAATATAATAAGAGATGAATAATAATATTAACATGTGCAATCAAACAGTACTTATAAACATCGTTAATGAAGCAAGAGCGCACTTTTCGTCATAGTTTCTAATAGTAAATTTTCTTCAACAACAAGTTGTTCAATGTTGCAATGAAGTATGATTGAATGATTCATTTGGAAATTGGATTGTTAACGCATATTTGCTTTCTAGAAATGTGCCCTAGAAGCTTGACTATAAACGTTTAGTAATTAGTACGTATTGCGTTTTTCTTTCGTTTCATTTAGTAGTAGTTTGCTTGATTTGATGAGCGCACTAATTAATTATGTATTGTCCCATTTGCGAAGATGCGCTCCTGTCTAGTAGCTATCTAGTGAAAGAAAAAAACCTCTGAAGATTGCCCGTTGTTGGTGATTTCACGACGTGTCTTTTATGTTTGTAAGATGTTTTCGTCAATTTGCCATATTTTTATTTCTGCCTTACATGAATTGAGAATTTGACTGCAAAATTAGGTAGTAATAATGACGTGAAAGTTTTGATTTATTAAGTACAATATTGGACGAACGAAGAATTCGATTTTTATTTATCGTAATGCGATTTAATTTTACGTCTAAAATGCTAAATTTACCCCACGGAAAACGTATAATTCATTGTTTTGCTTTGGTTTGCTTTTGTCTTTTTGGGGAAAAACCTCTGTTCCGAAACAGCGAACTGAAACCGTTATATTACTTTTTTTTGGAGAAAAGAGTCTATGAAACGCGCTGCTGAAAAGACGGACTTTTTTGACAACTTAAAAATTGGTCATCGAAATGATGAATCACAGCCTGATTTTGTGTCCCGCCGATTGGGGCAAGGTCAGATGTGTCGAAACTAAGGCCCGGTCTTCGTTCCCGTTCTTTTACCATCGTCATTATCTGCACGTAATTACTTCCCTTCGCGTTCCTCCTATAAAATCTATAAGTGTGAGCCGGGTCGACATATCGAACTGAGCTAGGCACTAACAAGTGGTTGAATCCGGGATTACCTTATTTCTGTTTCGTATTTTCAATTGAGAAAACGCCTTCTTGTGTTCTCTTTCTGCGCTTTGCTGGACTTTATCTCATATAGCATCTCTATCTTATAGTAGCAATATGTGTAGCTCTATAGGGCAATCCAAATTCTAAGCTCATATTTTTAGTAAGATTCACTTGCTCAATGTGAAACTGAATGAAATACTTCTGGCCGCCCGTGTAACAATAGGCGTATAATTTAAAAGGTAATTTTTTGTTTGTATGTTATATATTCTGCCCCATAATTCCGGTTTCGCTTCACATGTCAAAATTTTTACATCTTAGCTTACTAAATATTTAGATTTATACATATTGTGTTGCTGCTCCATTTGTTTCGTTTGTTTTCGTTTGTTTCATTGGTTTTTCATCGCATCATTGCTTTCCTTTTTCTCCTTCCTGCATCTGCATTCAATCTTATCGTTAGCGTTTTTAGATCGGTAAATTAATCATTATGAACTCAGCTCAGCACGTACTAGGTACTACTGTTAAATATAAAAAAATAAAATAAAATAAAAACACACAAAATGAGATCATTGTAAAATTTGGGGTGAAAATGACGCAATTTTTCTCATTTCAAAAACGAGGGCTTTTTTACATCCTATGTACTCGTATATATATTTGTATGTGAATATATATAGCCATGGCCAAAAAATTGATAGTACTATTAACAGCGATCAGTTGATTCCTTGCGTCCGTTTTTTTTTTGTTTTGCTCTCTGAAGGTCCAACGTTAGGGGTTGCTTGCTCGCGTGATTGATCGTTGTTGATCGGGTTGTTGTGTTGTATCTTTGAGCGTCCCTCCACGTCCAGCCGCCATTAAACACATGACTAAAAACGCGCAACGCACCACCAAAAAACACTGGACGTTTCGTTTACTTCTTCGGGTCTCTCGTTTCTCTTTGCGTTTGGTTTAGTACCACTGTTGTCGAGTGCTGAGACTAGCCCCATGCTGATGACCTTCACCATCATGAAACACACACATTCTTTTTATTTAACAACTCCGGTCCTCCTTGTCCGTCATCATCCTGCAACAGGATGCAACACACACTCATTGTCGCGTTGAGGCGCGCACACAGTCATATTTCTGCAACAATATTGATTACTTGATTGAAGTCCCGTCAGCGTTGGCGGCTCACTGCATAAGGTGCGGCAGCTCGTACTGCGGGACGTCGGAGAAGAGCGCGTTCACGTCGGGCGTGTAACAGAAGTCGAGATGCGAAGACGTGTCCGAGTCGTCGTCGAAGGTCGTGTCGATTTCGGCGAGCGCATCGAAGTTGAAGGAGCTATCGTTGATTTGGATGAGATCGGTGAGGGTGTCGAGGTCGGCGAGCGTTGTCGTGTCGGCGAGGATGGGCTCGTCCGGCTCCTCCTTGACGTACGACTGCTGCAGGCTGATGCGCGGGTCGTTGGTGGTGTCCATGAGAAGACTTGTGTCGTCGTAGAGGGACGCGCTCTCCGGGGAGTCGGGTGTGTCGCACGAAGGACTCGAGGGCACTTTGGCGTGCGTCGGCAGGAAGTTGACCGGCAGCAGCGTCGTCGTGGGGCACGTGGTGACGACGGTGGCGAGCGGCGCCTTCGTCAGTCGAATCTTCAGCTTCGAGGTGACATCGGACATGGCGGGGCGTTTGGTCGCCGTCACGAAGAGCTTCTCCTTGGTGACCGTCACATTGCTGCTGCTGCTATTGTTGTTGTTGTTGCTATCGTGTGGCATTTGTGCGGTGGGGGCAGCTGCTGAGGGCAACGTCGTCGTCGAGGACTTGGCAGGCGAAGACCTCGTCGACGTCTTGCTCTTCTTCGGGGAACCGCCAGCCGATTTGGGCATCGGCTTGGTGGTCTTCTTCCTCGGACGGTACTTGTAGTCTGGGTATTCCTTCTGGTGCAGCTGACGGAGGCGGTCAGCCTCCTCGATGAACGGCTTGCGCTCCTCCTCGTTGAGCAGCTTCCAGCGGCGACCCAACCGCTTGGAGATCTCTGCATTGTGCATATCGGGCTGCGTTTCGCAGATCTTTCTGCGCTCGATCTGCGACCATACCATGAACGCATTCATGGGTCGTTTGATGTGATTTGGATTGTTCTTCTTTGTCTGCAACAAGGAAATGAAACCGTGGCTCGTAAATCTCATTCGACTCGGACATCGACGATAAATAATTAATTAACTGTAGCAGAGGCAGCAACGATTCCATTGCCGCGCATGCCCGTCAGGGACTCCGTTCATTCGTCCTATAGGAAGGATAGAGACGAATGGACGGATGGAATGTGCCCGCAGGACATGGACATGGGAAAAAGTCGTTCGTTTTGTTTTGTGTGCGCTCGCTTCGTATGAAATATAAATCGTGACTTAAAGTGCTCATTACCCGTTCTCGTGCAATATCGGCTCCGTCATGTCATTTATCAAACCGGCAATTGCAAGGACAACTCGATACACATACCTAGCCCCTCCTGACGCGCTCCGAATAAGGCTGATGTCCTTTCCCTTGCTCGACCAGAGCCCGAACAACAACGTGCAACAACATCGAGCAATATGAGAGCGAGACTCGTGTGTTTGTTGAGTTTTATTTGCGAAACCCGGAAATAAAGAAATCGCTGTCCTCACGTTCGGCTTGCAGCAAGGATTCGACGTGACATATTTACGTATCATGTGTATACAATGCCAAACGCAGGCGGACGCATTTATTCACAGCAACACAACAACGGAACGAAAAAACAAGTTACAAAGTTGCACAAGCATAAAACACTTTTACGACGACAAATCTTTCAATTTCGGACTTTTCGTATTTCATTTATTTATCCCTTGTGTTTCCGCCTTCGTTCTTCGCGTCCTTCTTATCGCGCTAGCACCATCTAGTGACTGGAACACAATTAGTAATATGCCTAATGACTTTGTTACACTTCGAAAACAGATTGATAATTATCCGACAACCTTGATTTACAGTTAATTAGTCGAACCGTCGAAACTACTAACGAAGCCACACTAACTAGATGTATGATTTATTACGAGGTGAAGCATTAATCATATTTTAATGTATTCCTAATACGCTGCTAGTTTTTCGAGCGTTTCGCAAACGTCCTTCTTGTGTTGCACCCACGAAATGTGGAGTTTTGACAGTACATAAATAGAAAAATCCCATTTCTCATTGAAACAGATAGTTGAGACTACTCAGCAGGCCCATCACAACATAATTAATTCCTTGTATTTTTTTCGAACTTTTTGAAGTGAAAACTTCTTCAATTATTATTGTCTATAAACAATAATGTATGAACAAATTGAATCCCGATATGACAAAACCCTAAATATGTCCATGAATATATAATAAACAATCCGTGAAAATTTGAAAGCATTTGGATAATTAGTTTCGGAGATATTGATGAAAATGTGAAAAATGAACTAGTGCGCTTCGAATGCACCTGATTCACAGCAGCGGCCGCAACAGCTGCAGCTGCGTGCACCGAAAAAGTGCCGAGTCATGATCGATCTCCCCCTTTAACGACCGCAAGTAAAGTAAATAAAGAACAATGGGATCGGAATGTGAGGAATGCAACCGCAAGTAAAGGGTTGCAAAGCAAATAGACGAACAATGGGGAATGGAATGCGAGGAATGTAAACAGCAATTACGTTACTTTGATACATTTTAACTTATTATGTAACAGGTGCATTTTTAATTTTTCAATGCTAATTCTACTAAAAAATGTTTTTTCTTATAACTCAAGAACTATTTGACCGATTTTGATGATTCAAATAGCATTTTAAAGGGCATTACTTTAGCTTTCGCTTATAGGAATTAAATTTTTCAAACACCTCTGTTCACGGTTTCACTTGTATCGTCTGATGTTTTGTATGAATCACATCTGAATGGAAAATGCACGCGTGCTGAATTGATTCGCACAAGTCTCGTCGTCTGTCTCGTGGAGCAAAAATCGTAAATTTAAGGCAAGTCAAGCAGGACGGGGACGACGAGGCAGGCGAAACGAGCGAATAAACAAACGCGGCTAGCAAAAGACATGGATGGAACGCGCGCGCCGAGAGAACAGCTCGTGATCTTGAAGAGAGCCGCGCTTACGCATTCACATCACGCGTCCAACCTGGTGTCATGACGGACAGAAATCAGCTGGTTCTCATTCATCTCACGTGGCGTACATGGCGTTTGCATGTTTCCGCAATGTAGCGAACGGATCCTCTCTTGCAAGCGACGCGCAAAGACGACGAGGATGTAGGTCCACGTTAGCCGCGGCGACGCGAAGGATAAAATCGAGCGTCATGATCTCAATGTTGCGCACCGAGTCTCAAATCCTTGTTTCTTATAACGACACACAACACGGCATGAGCAGCCCAAATATATAGTAATACAAGACAGAAGAGATATCGAAGATGGTAGCAGATAGATTTGTACGTTTGGTCGTTTTTTTTGTTTTGATTTCGTTGTCGTTCACCGAGGCGCGTTTTTTCTCGGTCATTGGTTTCGGTTTGGCTCGTTTTCAGATCGAGCGCTACCATCTCGAACGAAAAATAAAAGACGCTGAGAGACGCGACGTTGATTCTGCCTTTGCCTTGTGCTCGATGGCCAAGGCGCTCGTACATTGGCAGAATGTATTTCCTTTAAACGACTAGTTAATTTTACAAACGATGCCATTTATTGCGACGAGATTGGGAATTGAGGGAATGGCACCCGGGCTCAGTGCAAAAGCGCACTCCTCTTCTTGCAGATAGTTTCGATTTCACATCAGACGCACAAAACGATTGGCACAAAACAACAAAAAGTTGAGCGAACAACGGGCAAATGCGAGGAGAATGAATGGATTTTGACTGTGAGTGCAACGTGGTCGATGTCGACCATCCAATGCGAACTCATTGAGCCTCATTTATTTGCGCTCGTTTTTCCCTTAATCAATGACCGAACCGAGCGAGCGCGAGGACACTTTTCTTCCAGGCTCTTTAATCACCCACCCAAAATCACAACGCAAACATTTTCAAAGGTAGCCAGTTAGAAAATTTCCTTCCTTGTCCTATATTTCACCGCGGTATAAATTCATGTGAAAGGTATTTTAATGAAAATCGCGTTAGGTAAACATGAGCACGAAGAGAGTGGACCTCTAGTCCTGATAAGGCAAGAGGACGACAGGCCAACCGGGCCGATTAGAATGATAATGTGCCTGTCGCAATATAATCGGATTAACGGAAGCCGTTAGTCCAGTCGTTAGGGTAATTAAAAGTGCCGTCGCGGCGACCGAAGCGAGTCCGAAGAGTGAACCACCTCACTACATGCTCATAGTATAGATCGGAGGATGGAGGAGACGGCGAACGCGATGGACAACGACCAGAGGGCTCGATTAGCCTCTCTGCACGACCGACTCTAATCTCAACTAAATTGTTTATATCGATTTTCATTTTGCCCCTCTGCTGCCGCCCACGCACGTCTTTCGGGTCGTCTGGTATCCAGCGCACATTTGGGATATGCCCGGTCACATCCGAGGATCCGTTAACCCCAACTTCAAACTCCAAAGTTTTTTCTTTGACGCACCTCCAACGATAATTCATTGGCACGAAGCATAACAATTAAACGTTGAATTTTTGAGACAAACATGCTATCAATAACACAACACGCTTATCACTTCCTTGGCGGAAGCACGTACCATTGCGACATATGCGCGAGGAGCTGGTCGGCGTGGAATTTAATGACATTGTAATGTCACTTAACGTCAACAATCCAACCGAAATGAGCACGTACTTAGGACGCAACGCGGCTCGATATGAAATCCAAACAACCATCAGCCATCATGTAAACGCACATGTCCAACGAATAATCGTCACCAAACATAACGAAACTCTTCGTTGTTGGACGAAGGATACGTGGAAAAGGTCACTGGAAGTTTTCCAGCCCAGTCAAATCAACAATAGCAAAAAACAGTTACACGTTTAAACAATTTAAACAAACAAATACTGCGCTAAAAAGTTTAGACAAATTTGAAATAGTAAGACCATAAGTAAGTTGGAGAACCAGAAGACAAATTTAAAAATCCTTCTTTTCAAACGCATTCATGATTTGACTTTGTACGCTCATTGCAAATGCCACTCGTAAAATTTCTTCATATCTATATCTTAATCACGAAATAGACACTTGACATTGCATGGCACGTTGATGAAAAAATACGTGTGGGCACATTGCATAATGCTTATTTAATTATTTCATGCCTTGGCTAACAGCTAACATGATTTTAAACGCTCTCCTCGTTGAGAAAACTAAACTGTACGAATGTAAACTGACGCGCAACGAACGAAGGCGCGCACTCGGCCTGAACGCGCTTAATTAATTCTTTCGGCCGACTGTAATTGTGAACAAGCACATTATCATTAGATAATGGAAATTAAAACAAAATGTGCGTGCGCTCGGTCTTCGTGCGACGAACCGCGAGACGCTTCTTCTTCTGTCTTCCTGTGCGCCTTCCGTCAGAAGAAACGAAGAGAATCGGGAGCATGACTTGCGCGATACTCCAAAGTTTAGAAAAGATTCGGTAGCTGGTTGTATGAAGACATACCAAACTTGTTTGAACATGATTTTGATTTAAATTATTACTTCGTGCGTTTTAACGAGCTAGAAACTCAAAAAATTACTCGATTTGTGATTTCATTATAGTCATCATCTCACGTGGGCATCCTTCCCATAAAGTTTTGTTATGTTGAAGATGAAGCCTGTTTCAAATATCCTGGATCACAGAACGATGTTGAAACAGCAAAAAAGTTTCACATTTAATTAATTGCAGAATCAATTTACCAACAAGCAATCAAACAAACAAGAGTTGGCAATGGTGGCAATTATCACATTGACCCGAACACATTCAAACGATCAGAGCAGAGTTGCCTTGTTGTGTTTTTATACTGTGTGGACGTAGAAAAAAGCCATTTAAGTCGGTAATTTATTTCGACTACACGAGCAACCAAAGTGGAAGTGAGATGAAGTTCTTGGTTCCCTTCTGGCATCACGACAAGCCAAGAGGAAACCAACTCCGCTTTGGCTGCTCTTCTCTTCGTTTCGGCTTCAAGCTGGCTGATGCTAGAGGTGATTACAAGCGTTAAAAAAGCGTCCTCTTCCCGACGACAATAATTACACACAAATTCGACCCCGACGCGTCTCGTTCGCCCCAAAAAACGAGAAACACAAGAACACAAGTAGAGAAACACCTGAGATGCTTCCCAGACGATGAAAAACATGCACTTGAGAGCGCACTCACCGAAAGTTCCAAGTTCCTTGCGACTTCACGAAAACGAAATGCGTTCTTCGTTTTAATGCGTTTTTTTATTATTAGTGCTCGGCATCCGAAACCACCAAATCTTACAGATATACATTAACTTATTTTATCATTACGCAGGAATTATGAAAGTATTTATACTTGGAAATTGTTTCTTCAAACTTTGATTGGACAGTAAATCTGGTTATAGTTTAATCAAGTTTTCTATTTGTAGTGAGTAATTTATGTAATTTCAATATTGATTTTGATACACCGCTTTGCGTATGGATGGCGATAAAGAAAACTGGGTGCGCTTGTCTCAACTAATGTGAGCTGATAACACTCACGTCGGTTCATTTTTTGATTGTGTTTGGGTACCACATTTCAACCGTTCATAAACTTAGCAAAAGCGTGCAGGCATACGACAGTACAATTAAACACCAACATAAAATGCGATATGCAGCCGATAAGCGACGACACGCGCGTACCCAAACTAAATATAAATAAATAATGTAAACGCGGATCAGCTGATGACACTTTTGCTGCGGTTAGCTTATTGTATCATTGCCATCAAATATTGTCTCAACTTTCGTTTATTGCCATAGTAATTGAAAGGCACTCGAAAGTGAAGTGGCCAAATTGCATTTTTTTCCTCCAAGCGAAATGTAATTTTTGGGGAAGAGACCTTTGCATTCACCACAGCGAACGAGATAATTGCATTTTTATTGTACTTCGATTCACGCTTATCAGTTGACAGCCTGAAAAATGCGACCGGTTATTATGTCGGGGGGCACTAGATGCAATAATTGGCTAATCTCTAAAACGCAACTGTTTCCATGCGCAACTTTGAGATACACCTACACGTCCAACCATGCATGGTTACTGCTGATGCATTTCGAGGACGTTGTTGTTGTTGCTTGCTGAACGTGCAGCTCTCTTCTAATTGAATAAATAATACGCGCTGATAGGCGGCTGCATAAGAGTAAATCAATAGAGCAGAATATTCGTCTTTGCGAATCGACAATTGAGTCGCTCACGGGACACATGGGCCATATACTCTGCTGCTTTATGCGTTGGTTTGTTTTTGCCGTCTGACTCAATCATGAACCTATAATAATATATCCGCGCAGCAGTAGACGGACGAACGAACGAACGAACGAGTCGGCTTTCGCGTTCGCAACTATGAATGTAGCCTTGAAACGAACATGAACCCCACAGCTGATTCGTGTGCTCGTATTTTATGCGTCTCCGGTGCATTTCGTATCGCATATGCACGTCGTCGTCGGTCGCGACTTCTCATGTTATGTACACTATATAAACACACCAAGCCGAGGCGAACCAACAACGAGATGTGCAGAGTCAAGTTAAGTCAACACTGCACTCAACCAGCCTCGGTCTGCGAAAGCGAGAAATAAACGAAACCGAAAAAATTCAAGTCTGAACTTCAGTCGGGCGCAAAACTCGTTCGGATTTTCTGTGTGCACCATGCGCCACACTGCGATTTGTATTACGATTATGATGATGATTACAACGAACGATGAAAAACACCTCGAGGATTCTGTTCGTAATCTGCGTGATATTAGAAATTACAGCGTAAAATGACCAACTCGTTCTTACTAATCTTGCAAATTGCAGTTTAAGGTCCAAGATCCAATCATACACATTGGTTCTTTAGCAATACTCTTCGAGAATTTTTTTCGCTTAATTTAAAAATTGCACTTGGAAAAATTTAAGAAAGAAAAAAATTACTATGTCCCTAAAACTTTTTGGTGGACAAAAGTTGGGAAAAATTTTCGGTTGGAACTACAGAAAAATTATTCAAAATTTCATTCGGACTGTGATTGCATTCGAAAGAAAAATTTAACTTGTAAATTTAATTTCGCGGAAAAATCACTTAGACACTAATTTATTCATAGATTTTTTTTAGTTTCAATGTTGCAAATTCTAGAAATAAGCAGACGCGGACGCGCTAGTGAAATCGCAAAATGTTAAAATGTTGCGCGAATACGTCGTCGTTGCGAGAACAATAACTAGCATTTTTACAACGCACGTGGCGTACAAATTGAGGCAAAAATATTGAGGTCGTCCAAGTTCATGTCAAAAATTGCACGTTGATTACATAAGTACCGTGATTCGCTAACGCTAATGCTAATTCAACCGAAATTACTTCGTGGAATAAACGCTGGATGCCTCGAAAATCAACACTCGAACTCATCCGTCACTAAAAACTCGCACGAGTTTAATTTTATGACGTGAGATCTTTTTTCATTTTTTCGCCAAAAAATTGAATTGAAAAATTTGCTGGTAGTTTTGCACAATTTTTTCTTGCAGAGTAAAAAAGTTTTTTTAAATTAATGTTCCAAGTTCCAAAATTAGTTGATAAAATTTTTAACTCATTGGAAAATATTTTTCCAACTTGAAAAAAATCTTGGGTGAATTTTTAGTGAAATTGAGTGCACTCGCCATTAAAGATTCATTTATGCAACTCGTAATTTATGGCCTATTAAAAACGTGGGCGAGGAAACTAGCGTGGAGTCTAATCGTCGATATTAAAAACGCATTTCGGAGAGAAGTCGACAAAGTGTGCGCAAAAGTTTGCCGTTTTGCTGGGCGGAATTCTTGGACTTTGCCAAAAATAACATCATTCTAATGTGCACTTTCAACTCGAACTCGAGTCTCGTCTGCGTTGCACTAAAAACTCGACGGACGGACGGATGAGGAAAAAAGTCATTTTCGACGTGCAGTTTGCGAACAAGTTTGCGGCAAATTCGCAGTTTGTAATCGACTGCCAAACCAGAGGACTACCGCATACGCCAGTTTTTTTGACGCTGCCAAACTTTTTCGAGCAAGCGAACGCGACTACTCCTGTTTGTTATCAGTATCAGCTGTGCACACACAACAACATAACGAACGAGCTTCGGGCCAAGTTTCGAGACGCGTATTTTCGTAGACGAGTCGTCGCCAAACGCGTTTCACACGGTGCGGTATTTCTTTTTTTCCGATGCGATTCGGACGTCACTCACACTTTTAGTTTTCGTCACTTGTGTACTTCCCCGGTTTTTTAAATTTCTCCAATTTGTCGGGAATATGTTTGCAAGTGGGGGAGGTGGTGGTTTCGATGTAACCTACCTGAGTGGCATCAGAGTAGGGTGTTGCTGAATCCTTGTCGACGAGTTGCGAGCCGAACAGTTGCTGGCCGCTACTCGTGGGACTTTCAGATCGGCCCGAATCCATATTTTGGGGCACCATAGTTATCCACTGTAGGGGCGGTTGTCGCAAAACTTTTTGGGTGCGCACTCACAATTTTGTTGCACTTTGGGGGGCGATCAAACGCGCACGTGAACGCGCAAAATATTCATTTAGGAGCCTTTGGAAGGTCGCTCGAAAATTTCTTATCAGACCCAGCCAGGCAGGGCCGAGGTGGTTGCACTAACAAAACTAGTTTTGTAACTTGTCCACCACCGATGATGCGAGATGCGCGTCTTCCGTTTCCGTTGAAGGGAAATTTTCAAAGTCCCTCGCGACTACTAGAGTGGTATAGGCAAATGCTTCCTTCTAGCACCTAGCTATCTCTACCATATCGCGGCGCTTGTCAACGGCTTGACGATAGCAACGCGACTGAAGGATGCAGGACGAGCTAGACTAATATGAATTTGTATCCGCTAGTGCTCAGCTGATTCCCCCTTCCGTCGAGCAACGTGTTGTCGTATGGTGGGGGCGTTTGGATCGAACGCATGTGCAGATTCGGCCGAACTGGCGACAGCACGACCAGCAACAACAAACAGCTGATGCCGACCAAGTTGCAGATTTTCCAACACTGAGCAACGCACTTTTCGGGGTTTCCCTAGCAGAGAACCACTTTTGGAACAAGTTACAAAAAATCGTTCAAAAAAGTAAAAGTTTGAAATTTTTAGATAGTTTTGAAGTTTTAGAAAATGTCACAAATTCACGCACACTCGCGCAAAAGTTCTCTTCGGCTCTTTGGCGATGTCCATCAACATCGAAGAATCCGGAAACTAACAATTTTGCGTCAATTTCACAAACTTGCGGAAACTTTGTTTTAAAATCTCTACGAGTTTCGACTAGGTAGTGTTAGCGTACGCATAGCGCTCTAGCGGCCAATTCTAAACCCATCGAGCATGAGTCTACTACTGAATTGCTACCACACAAAGTGCCGCTTTTATAGGGGCCCCACCAACGGCGGTCCCATAGTTCGACCGCGCACCGTGGGGGCAGCAGCTGCTTGATCCTCGCGAGAAACGCGTGCAATTCGCGAGGCGGCGATCGCGCCTGACTCATACGCTTCTCCGAACGCGAAACACCGCGCATTTTTATCGCAAAATAATTAGAATTATCAGCGGCAATTAAAATTCACTTGTCCTTTTGTTCCTCGCCGACTTTTCCGCCTCGGCTATTAATGAGCCCAAAAGTTGTAATGACCTACTGAAATTTCCATGAAAATGTTGGCTATGAAGAAAAATTCGACATGATAACAACATAACATATGCATCATCATTTTGCGTTATCGCAACGATGATGAATAATGATTGCGAAAATTTGATCGTATGATAACATGATGCACGAGCCTTATCAATAGGTAAATATATCCTAAAACGAGAACGTCCTTGATTGCAGTTACAGAGCAGACAGCATGATGCTTTGCTGATGACGTCAGGTCTAAAATAGCGCTGATTTTTAAGATTTCATTAGTGCGTACTTGATGGGAGGTCTAAAGTTATCAAATTCAAATGATTGAAAACTGCTCTATTATTTTGGTCCTGTTGATTACAAAGCAAGCCCGAATGGGCTTAAGGGCTGGAGCGATGGGTTGATTGGTGCCCTCCCATGAAACCCAGTAGTCCTTGGATGGCGGCGGCATTCAAGTAAAAGTTATTATTATGTAAGTGCTTCGCAAAAAGTTTACGCGCGTCTCTCACGCCTGAAAAGCGACAAGCAAGCCCACCATTCAGCCGGGCAAAAGCACAAAATGAAGGAAGACCGCCCCCGACCAAAGAGCGGCGGCCTCCGCGTAAACTTCACTCTTTAGAAAAACGCGCACTTTCAAAAAGGAAGCCGACGCAGGAATACAACCATGCGCCCCCTCCTTGAAAGAACTGAACAAATTCGGTTTATTAGAAAGTTTCGCAAGTTTGCCGCCCCCGCGCGTGCGTCGCTGGGAGTCGGGGAGTCGACGGTCGACCGATGGTTTCGTTCGTAATTTCATATTTATTTACCTTTTTTCCCTTTCAACAGCATCCCTTCGGCGTCTTCGTTTGCTCTTTTCCTTTTCCTGTGCGCCATTTTCACTTAGCGCGCGCACACTCCCCCGCGCTCGCCCTCGCGTACTTCCTTCCTGTTCGTGCGACTCTCCCCCGGGTTGTAAAATGTGGGACGGAAGGCAGTGGGCAAACATTTCCATGGAAATCTGCCGCGAATATAGATTTTTCATAAGCGCGCCGAGATTAGGTTGCGCATACTGTTCATATTGCGGTGGAGGATTTGCAGACTCCCCGCAAAGATGTTAATGTTGCTATTAATGCGGGACGTATTATAATCATGCACTCGGTGCGCGCATCTACATGGAACGGAAGCGGATGTGGTCAGAGCGACAGGTGTGAAGTCGCCCAGTTGGGCCTGGCCCAGACTTTACACTACTTTCTTCCGTCTAATAAGAAGCGTTAAAGATAAGTTACATGGAAAATTCGCAATAAAAGTTTACTTGGAGAGTTGGAGTAAAGTTTCTCATAGTAATAAATATTTTGAGGTTGAAATGAGTTTGGGGTTTATGAGTATTCCAGTTGGGCGAATGGAATTTGAAATTCCAAGGCAGCAAAGCCAATGCAACAATTTAGAAATTATAAATTTACTCGTCGACATTTACGAGTTTATATCAATAGAGTTTGGGACTCTCTTGCATTCAAGTACCGACCCATCATTGGGTTTTCTGGTTCAATGCACCATTAAGGTATGGGGATAATGCATTTTAAAGAATCCATGGCAAATTTGTATTTTATTACCGTGAAGTAGACTTGTAAAGGTTCTACAAATATGTGCAAAAAGAGGATTTACTAGCTTCAATAGATGTAATGAATATCGTGGCAAAAATCACAATACAAAATTTTACCTACTGGAAATTCAATCAACAACCCAGGAAATATCTTGTTTAATTCTTCCGGAAGAATCCGAATCTGTGTTCTTCCCAAGTTTTTTAGCAGTATCTTTGGTACTGGAATTTGGGAATCTCAGTTTTTGCAAAGATGGAACATTAGAAAAAGAACCTAAGATGCTAACAGTAATTGAATTCACTCGATAAAATTCGGAATACTTCAAAAGTTGCCCTATGAACAAAATCCGGTAGTTTGAGAATATTAAATTTTTCAGTTACTCAATTGACCAACCGAAAATAGGTCCAGTTTTCTTGAGCCACCTCAATCAACATTTAGCATCCATGCAAGGATCATCCCATATCAAGCACAAAATAAGTAGTCATAAGCATAAATGATTAGATCATTGTGCGTGCTTAAACATCCTGAAAAACGCCGGCCATTTACGTCCACTCACATCACTCATAGATATCATTCTGTTAGTCCACTCTTCTCCCCATTCTGGAACCGTCGTTCGTTCCAGTGAGTGTTCATTCAAGAATCCGCTTTTCTCCATTGACATCTTTTGACGTTTCTCAGCCCAAACCTTTGCAGTAGTAGCCCCAAACACTATTAGCCGGACGGACCTATGGTCCACATTTTGGGGCCACACCACAACGGCACCGGTGAAACCAAGCGGGCGAAGAAGATAAGCGCAAACAAAAATCCAGCCTAATTGTCATATTACATTTCAGCGTGTACGGGTTTATTTGAATGCGACGAGCGCGCTTGGCATTCACAACAACAATGGGCTTCTTTTCGCATGGCTACATTTGTAACCACAAGTAACCGGAGCGCTCGCCGCGAAGACGACAACAAAAACCCATAAAGAAGCAACGACGTCGTTGTCGATGCCAATTCCAGTCCGTATTTAAATTTTTCCACACTTCCATAGTAACATACGTTGTTTGATTTTCTATGGCGCATAGTGAAAAGAACTTGAGCCTATTTGCCCCATGAACCGACTTGCTGCAAAAGGGAGTCGTCAAAACTACCAAACACCAGATCCCAGCTTTCGACAATTCCTATTGATAGAACGCGCCTGATAATGGGATGAAAAGTGTCAGAATAAGTACCCACTTGAATAAATTACGTCGCCATGTATGAGCCACCCTTCGGGGAAAACTTAACACCTTGAAGAATTGAATTAATCACCATTGAAAAACTGCATAGACAATTTAACGACAATTTTCTTGTTTATCGCTTTTGTTGAACGCGCATACGCTTTAGTTTTGGCACTCGTCTTGATTGCACAAGTTTGTGAATCGTTGGAAGGAAGAAGAAGAAGAAGTTCGTCTCGCTTTGCTCGTCGAGCCATTATTTTAATTCAATGAGCACCGTGCTCATAAAGCGTGCTAAAAACCAAACACCATTCCGATATATTGAATTACTACCGTACCGACTTTAATTCAATGCTCATCTTCTTCAGTTCCAAAAAGTTCACACTTTGAGAAGGACGGTACAAAAAATTATTTTTGATTCATCCTTCGTTGCGTTCGTTTTCTCTCGACATGGTCGCGCTTTTTCAACTGGTTCAGTTTCGACATTTTCCAAATGTAGCAAGTCAATCACGTCTCGCTTTTGAAACGAAATAATTTCGGTGATGATTATTTAATGTATTTCGTGCCACTGAAAATTGTTAAAACGTACCTGTGGTAAACAAACGAGGTACAAAACATTCGAAGCTAATTAAAACATCAAGCAAGTGCATAATGTGCATAATTAACTCGTCGCTTCAAAAATATCAGCAAAAACAGCTAAAATGATACGGCTTTTTTACGATTGCTTACTACTATTGTGCACGTAATGTCACAATGAACCGTCAGACAGAATGACGGACAGACAGGTTCAATGATTCCGGCATGAAATAATAAAAAAAAATATTCGCGATTTTATGCTTTCCGCAACTAATCATTAGGTTTTATATGTTTCACTTAATTTTTTTCACCGAATGAATGAATGAAACATCAAATACCGACAAAATCATAATTAATTATGTTTATGCTTCATAATGAGGTATTAAAAAAACAATAAAAAAAGCAATAAAACGTTTAAATTGATACTATGGTACAAATTATAATTTGTTGGTATTTTTTGGATTAGTTAGTTAATTGAATACTAAATTAATTTCGGGCCGATTCAAACGGGGCAATTCATTTTTTGAGCGCTACAAAATGATATGGACTAAAAACGTTGAAATTTATGGCACAAAAATATATAAACAAAAAATTAACGCGTAAACGGAATAATTATACATGAAGGGATCTAATAAATATTCATAAGACTAAACTTACTAACATAAGTTAATATTAAAAATTTCACACTGGAATTTAAATTGCTACTAATAAGTTAGTCGACATTAACTCTAGATAGTTTAGTGTTGTTACAAAACCAAACAATTCTTTGCGATTTAAATTTTTATGTCACATGAAACAAATGATATTATTTTCCCTTTTTTGGGGCAAGTAATTTATGAGACACACTGTGAAGAATTTGAAATATTTGTCGTTGTTGCTTGTACGGTTCTGTGAATATGTAGTAGGCACGACGTTTGCATTGAAGAGGCTCATTTATTAAGTCTTAATTAATTCGCATTGAAATTTATTCATCTTTTCAAATATTAATCCCCATCATTAATTACACCTTGTTTGACTGCCACTTGACGGGGCACACCAACGGCCGTCTCCATCGCATTTCTTATGCCATGTTGGATAAATTTCCAAATGCGAGTTTGTTTCATGACAATATATACGGCTTATGTAACAGGAGTACTCAAAAGTATGTGTGTTGCATGTCAACACGATGTGTTGATAAATGGATGTAATAAAATAAACGCGTATTAATTATATTATAGTAATAACAAAAACATTGCTTTTTGTAATTATGATAACACGAAAGTTTCGAGAAACTTTATTCTGATATCAAAGAAATCGAAAAATATTGAGGGAAATGAATATTAATTGGTCAAATGCAATAATTAGGAAGGGTACTTTCCAAAATGAATAATTAACATTTTAATTGGAAACTTGATTGTTGTCATTGATTAATTGACTGGAAACTGAACAAAAAGTAAATTCAAACTTCCCTCACTGGATCACTCGATGGTTTGTAATTTATTCATAACAATTGCTTTCATAATTAGCGCCATTGTGATTGAAATCATATTTTACGATATGCCATACCGAAAATGTAGGGCAATTCAGTATTTAGATATGCATTTAGCATTTTATTCATGTTTTTTTTTTCTCATAATCAACAACACGATATTTTTGAAATAATTTCTAGACTTTAATAAATGCCTTCAATAATTATCATTAATATGATTCACTTCCATCGAAACAGGATGCTTAATGCAAATAAATATGGTTAATTGAACTCAAAAACAGTACCGAGTGCAGATAATTCTATACAACAATATGGAAAACTAAAAAACAGAGAGACAATAACCTGTACGATTGCACGTTGTCTGCGAATGCATTCATTACAAAATGCACACATTGTCATCATCAGATCCACATCGTGTGTTTTCCGCCATACGAAAACAATTAGTTGGGTTGGTTTTATTAGCCAAATAGATGCAAGAGAGTAAACAGAGTGAAAATGCAAAAACGTACGTGCGCACAATGTGCGTTGATTCGAATAGAAATTTCGTATTCGCTGCGATTTTGTCGAGTTGTTGCTCTGCCTCCTGCGCGAATGCAACCAGATAAGAGAGGCACAATGTTTTATGCGTTATAATGAAGAGATTATTACCGGCTTCCGGCCGTAAAAGTTTCCACGCATCGTAATTTTATCACAAATTACGCGCGACGAAAAAGTAATGCGCGCCAAACGCAAACAAATGTACGATACAAATCGATTTAATCCGAAAATTATTCAAGTATTACAAGTGTTACATAAATTTGCATTTTTACATTTCAATTAAAAGAAACCGCTTAAAAACAGTCTGCTCGGGAAATTTATCCCTATGTTTTCTTCATCGGCCAAATAATAATACACTCGAAAGAGCGCAATTAAGAAATTTCCAGAAATTGTGCGCCTCATTAATTTTTATTGTCGCACTCCATTATGTGAAAATTTAGTTAGGTATTTGGTCGGCTCTTTTGCATTCAAGCCTTGTGATATCTAGGTTGTTATTTCACTTGTTTGGTTTATCAATATCAAAAAAATACATTTCGAAGAAGAAGCTCCAATTGCAAAATTACACATATCTATATCAGTACATATGAAACATGCCTTCTACATTGGACATGTTCATAATATACATCTTGTACTGCTCTTGCAGCTAAACGAATCGAGGTGCATCATAAATGCACGGTAAATAACACGGGAATAGTCGAGCGAAATGTTCTATTATGCATGATTTTTAAAGACTTAATAACATCTCTCTCCACTTCGCATCGCGACGGTACAAAAGCGAAGGGCAGACGTGTGCACATTTAATGGAAGCACATTTGCGAGATATCTTCGTGTATAAGTGGCCCTGATGCATTCCGCCATCCGCCCCGACATCGGGCACGCCATCCGATTCCATACGTAACATGCGCCTCGATGTATAATAATAATAATACTCATAAAGTAGTTACAACCCTCAACCAGCCTGAACCACACGAACACGGATAGAGATAGATGTTGTTGAAGAGGTCTTGGAATTGATGACTTGGTGTGCTATACTACGTTTGTCGTTCGACTGGGAGCCTGACGTGACACTGAGCGCGAGTGTTGCTTCTTCCGCTTGTGCGAAAACCGCAAAAAATACGAAAATATTTGCGTGAGAACGGAAACCAGGTTCCACTCGGCTAGAAGGCGCACCAATATTTTGTGAAATACAATACCTTCCACGATACCTTCCAGTTCTGCTTACCATACGGTCGGCCATCCAAAGAAGTCTTAGCCAAAGAGGGGAATGTCATTTCCTTGCAGTTTGCTCATATCTTGACAAGTTCAGAGAATACGGAATGTAATTAAGATTAATCAAAGTTATTTTAATCGCGCACCGAGGTGAATAAACACAGAAAAACGTTGCAAAATTGTTTGTCCCGACTCGACTGGCTGGATGGATGGATGCATTTGTAAAAATAGCATCATCAAATGTGAATAAACTTTGCAATTTTTCTACAATTTTAATACATTAGCGCAATGCAAACACATGTAATGCGCGCAAACAATCCGACCGTTTATTCCAACGTCGTACGGGCAATAAACAAATAGAAAAGTTGGTCGGGCCAGGTCGACGTGAATGAGTAAGTAATCAAATAATTGCGGCTGGAACGGAATGTTGAGGCCAAGGCACGAAAATAGTAATTACGTCGAAAACATGTCGCAAGGAGCCTCCAGAGTCCCTGATAACATTACGCCAGCGACGAGTGCGTTTTATTCGTCATCATATTTCATGCATTTTTAATGCACTCATTACATGCGAATTCGTTTCCTCAACCTTCGACGAACCCCCCAGGGTTCGATACGATAGATGCGCACATGACCGATAACGTATTTATTGACATGTGAAATGTCGTCGTTCGTTGTCACTACTTATTTTAATAAATAACAACTCGCCGTTTTCGTTTGTAATTTCCCCGCATTACTTAATGAAAATCTCATTGCTGCACAATTATTTGCAGAATGCCATTCAAAACATGGTTATGCATTGTGATAAATTACCGGAATTGTGGAATTGTGGAACTGTGTGCGGGTGGTACTATTTTTAAGCATATTTAAATAGGAAACTGAATAAGCCATTCTAAAAGATTCCACAAGAACACGGAACATGAAACCAAGAAGGAAGAACGGGGAAAATGCATTTTTAATGAGATACTTTCCTACGACTTATTATCATCCATCGTAGGACGTCTCATTTGTCGTTTCATTCGCGGAACATAAATGAAATCCCCCTTTTATTTGACTTTATTTAATAAACAGAATAACAAAATTGCCAGACTATTTGCTCCAGAAATATTCATTAAGGCCGCTTTAAACCCGGGCGCATAAATGCTTCCAACGAGGAAATGTTAAAATGCGTTTAGAAGAAAAATGTTGAACCTTTGTAGCCACGCATATCTTGCATTCTTAACGAGGTACTTGCGAAGACATTAAACATGATTACGTTTGCTTCTTTATGCAAAATTTAACTCAAACGTAAATGCTTCTATGAGCAAATCATAAGGATTAATCTTCTTATAAAATATTGACCAAGCAGTGCGAAGGTCACACACCACAATATCAATTTTACATATTAAATTCATATTAGAAATAGCTCCCAACCATGAAAATTTGGAATTTTGGAAAAACGCATAAATTGGAAAACTGTCACTACAGTGGATACAATAAAAACAATTTATCAGCCGCAAAATAACCAGAAGCCTAGTTATATGATAGCCTCGTACAGAAAAGAAGAGGCATTGCAGGGAGAATAAATAACAATCAATATTTTCGCTCGTTCCATGCGATCGCACAAAGCACTGATAAATGTTGGGCAACAAATCAAACGTGCCATAACTGCATTGCCAATTTACACATCATTTACACTCTCTCTTCACGTGCAATGGAGAAAAAGCGCTTTTCGACCGGTGAAGTGTGTGCAAGCATTCGACATGTATACAAATATGTTTATTCAATCGTGACGCGCCAAAATAAGTCTCAGAAAATAGATGCCGAGAAGACGGTTCCAAGTGCTTGTTGCTAGTTGCTGCTGGCCTAAACCCGCAGAAGATAAAGCGAGGGGCGAATGGCAAAGGAAGAAAAAAAATAGGTGTAAAGAATCAACCCCAGAAAAGTTGAACTTGCTCCATTGTACACTTCCAGTGAACGCGACAATATTAAGAGCCGAAAGTTGGAGCAGGGTGTCCAAATTTGAGTGCTGCCATTCGCATTCCATACAATGGCAACAACTTTAAATAACCTCTTGAACATTTAATTATGTTAAGGTAGTGACTGAACTTACCAATATTTCCTATTGAGCTTTCCTGTCAACAATGCAACATACAAACTTTCTTTGGGGAAGATCTACGGGGAAGATTCATGGGTTGGGGATGTAATGGGTGATCATTTTTCATTTGCAATCAATTCGCTATCCGTAATTGTTTCCACATTCAAATCCTGTCAGAGGGTTTCTAACGATGAGTTTGTTTTCGGTGTCTAAAAATTGTTTCTTGTTGTTCAAATTCAAGGCAACACATGTTTCTGAGACCGACCCATCAAGAAATGGGCAAAACAGTAGTATGAGCAAATTCCCCCAACATTTCAACCTTATACTAAGATAAAGGAGGCATTAATAAAGTTTGAATGAATGGGATGATCCAAAAATGCAATTTCAAAAACCCAAGCAGCTTTCAGTAGCAAGAGCAGTAGCACACATCTGTGTAGTCCAGAGCGTCCCTACGTTCCCCAACCAGTAGATTGGTATAGTTGGTGAAATGGTGGAAAATTTGCATGACACTGCACGTATTTGTGACAGGCAATTGACATCGCATAAAGCAGTCACGTGGTGTTGGGGCTCAGCGATTCACCAAATTCGCTCTCATTCCCTGAATGTGCGCACAGGAGCAATGGCTTAAAGAGACAGATATTGAAATGCGCCCATGTGGTGCTAGGCTCTCGTGTTCGCATTTGTGCCCATGTTCCCGATCCCGTTCCCGTTCACGTACTTAAAATAGATACTTACCGGGTGCACTCCAGCAACGCTCATACAATAGATAATTGCCGATATTCAGGTCACATCGAGACGACTCGACCGGTTGGTTGCTGGGTTTTGCTGGGTGGATTAGTAAATACGCGTCTCTTTTGCTTCTAATTCTGCACACTCGAAAGTTCACATGAGATGTATGTGTCATTGCATTTTTGCATTTTTCGATTATTTGAGGCACCTCGATAATTTCCACACTTGCTTACTTATTAATAGCATGGTTAGAGAAAAGGGTTTTTCTATTATTTGTTGGAATATATTGATGCATGATGCGGGGGAAATTATAAATGTCAAAGCAATATTTTTTATGAAATGCCTGAAAATAGGGGGCTGTAGAAAAAACGCGCTCGTTTAGTCATTTAGTGCGCGGTGAAATCACGAAAGGTAAAAGTTGTGAATAAAATATGGCGCCGTTGCCTCCGACCAATTAACCGCAATGCTCTAAACTATATGTATAGTAAAAATACTGAAAAAAAAACGAACGAGTGAGGCACGAAACGCACACCCTACACCCCCTACACACTAACACTAAATGGACTATTTAAACATATTTGTACGGCCGTAATAAGTCATATGGATGTGTGTCGTGTAATTGCGGCTGGAAGCTATCGCGTTTTTCGTATTAATTATTTACTCTGTTTGCTGGTTGGCTTGACGGCGGTGGCGGTGGCGGTGGCGGTGGCTTTTGAAACGATGGTTGAGTGTTAGCGTGTATGTTGTTGCCCTGCGAGATGCATATTTATTCCTCGCGCCGTACTCGTTCGATTACAAGCGCACATATCTCTGAAAAATAGACTGAAAAAACTAGTAGGTATACGTGGGCACCCAAACGGGGGGAATGGGGCGAAAAAAAAATGCGAGGACCGAAAGGGGGCGGCAAAAATAAACCAGCACCGAGGTGCAAATGTGTGTATCGGTCGTGGTGCAACGTTTTTCGTTTGGGGGCGGCTGGTAACACCACACACAATATGTAAATGACCACTGGCGAGTAGCTTGGTAATAATTTAAGGAATGACATCTCACGCATTAAAAGCGACTTTAATTAATCACGCTTATGTAATTTGCATATTTGAACTTCAATCCACTCTGGTGCTTTCTTTTTCTGTCACGTTCGTTCTTGATGGGCCGACGTTCGCCCCTGATAAACGCATCTATTGTTTTATACTTTAAGTGGAATTCAGGTTTTCAACGAAAATATGAAAATAATTATATTTTAATTGCCCTCGCCGGCGATTCATGGGTTTCATTGAGAATTTGAAAAGTTTATTAAGGAGCTGCGAGGTTCAAATATAAATAAACACGTAACGCATCATAAAGTTGCAGATATTTCTGCCTGGGTTGAATAAAATTATTAATTAAGTTTTTGCGTCCAGCTCGCGCGCTGTGTTTATTCGTTTGCTTTGCTGGAACAATGCTTATAAACGTGGAAGGAAACAAAAAGCAGCGAAAAGAAAACAGCTGGAGAATGGAAATAATAACAACCAAGCCTCGAGCACCGTCATTTTTCTTCAAATTGAATTATTTCTTCTCCACGAACTCGTAAAATTTTAATTCCTTTATGTTAATTATTACATAAATTGCAAACTGAGATTTTCAATTTGTATAGGGTACAAAATTCTATATCGTCAATACGAGGTTCAAGGTTTCGGGTTATAATTGCAAATTCAAATCAATTTTGCTTCCGGTACGGCAGCCAGCATAGAGTTTTTCAAACTTTTCAAAAATTAGAAGCGAAACTAAAAAAGAAGAACCATTTGAAAAGACCCGAAGCAAGTTTGAGTATTAAGAAGTCGTCAAGTCGTGTTTTTCGTTAAACAACATTTGCATAATTCCTCACTTCGTTGAGCTGAAAATAACAACAACTAGGAATGAAGGGAAGAGAATGGAGATGTTGGTTGTTTGATTTACAATTTGCACCGAATGGACTCTCGATCTTCGAACTTTCTCACTGTGCTTAAAAGCGACAACGAGCAAGTCAAGGCGACGACGCTTGAGAATGGTGCAGAGAATGGCAAGAAAGAAAGGGTGTAACTTAAACAACCCTATTATTACCGTAAACTGTTATATTTACATGTCCATTGAGTGGAGTTTATGCACGCATTTAGTTCACTCGGTGCGCGGAGCCAGTAGTCGTTCCTAAAAGGATTTTTTTGATCGTTTTCTCCTTGGGTTGGGCTTGAATTACGTACTGCACTTACTATATCGTGCTCCGGCTACCGGCAAGGCCGCCTCTTCTATGGGCAATCGCACCACCGTCATCCGCAAACGACAATACAAGTTCGCATAATAGTATGGCACCATTCCGGGGTGTGCAGCGCATATAGGAGAGCCGGGAGAGCGCCTTTTCCTTCTGAAAGCAATAATAATCTAGGAAAGGGTCAGCAGGGGGTATGCGCGCGTACCCGAAGCGGCGAGGACATAAAGCCCCCTAAAATCCACTCGTAAAATTATAAAACGTCCACCCCAAGCCCATAAAAAGCTTACTTTAATGCGCGGCATTAAAATAAAACCGTTGGTCATCTGGATCTCGGGATGGCGCTCGCGCTTGTAGTTAACGCTTCCTAAGTTTTTCGTTCGCCCATAACCGCCCATCCGCTATGGCGATCGCCTTTGCGCGGATGCCAAATGGCGGGACGCGTCCTGAGAGCGTCCATCCAGCATGTCCCATTAAAGCGTCTCCTGCTCTGCCATCAGGGATGCCAAGGGATGCCCTTGCTCGGGGAAATGGCGGATGTTGGCAAAAATATGAAAAAATTGCCACTCAGTCTACGCTCTAGAAATTTCATATTTATTTCATAAATATCCATCCTACAGGGAGGAAGAAACGATGGCGGGAATCTTGGAGACCCAAGCCATAAACCCCACATTATGATGCGTTTCGTGCGACGTGTACATTTTCTTCTCGAAATAGTTTATTGGTTGTAACAATTACAGCATGGCAACATGTTACCTCGAGTGCATTTTTTATTTACTTCGGGCATTTAGCTTGAGACCTATAGCACACTTGTTGGGTGCCACCAGCAAGAAGGAAGGTATAAAAGGAGGATGTTTGTATAGTTGGAAAATGCGTCTGGCTGGCTGGTTTATATTGCACGTAATGCTAGATCGAAACGCATAAAAAGCGTGAAATTGTTTGGTGCAATTAAAGTGAAACATAATATGAATAGATGAAGGTTGCATGCATGAGGCGAATGCATCCATGGCGTGTAATTCCCTACGAGTAAGCTCGAAAGTGCATTTGGGTGTCTCGTGTTTGAGACAAGTAACGCAACCGGACAGACTTCATTTAGTTTACCATCTGTATTAGCTTGATTCTTGAGTTTAGCTCTAACGGAATTGTTTCAAGGATGAAATTATCCAACGTAACATTTTCCAAAGAAATTTTTGGGATAGGAGAATTGGACAATACATCTTATCAAGGCGACAATAAATTATACAATTTTACGATTTTCTTATAAGTAAACAGGCGAACAGACCCTCAGATGTGACTTTACACACCAGCAAAATCCCCAAGATTGTGGACACATTGTAAAAAATCCGTTACGTTGGAATTTAATAGGTCCAAAACTATTTGTTCAAATGGCAGGGCGCTGTTCGGTCGCTCAACTATTTGTATTTTGTGTTGGCAATTGTGAATTATCGCAAATAAAACACGTCAATTTCGGGTTTTACGATGGTACTGCTACCGCGTCACATTGATAAACAACAATACGACAGGCATTGCAGAACGCTTCCCCAAATCGGGAAGCACGTCTTCGCCGCCTTTGCCAGCAAGCAAGCCCATCAACGCCAAACTATAAACTGTAATAAACTAAATGGCTATTGTCGTGCGACAATTCCACAAGAACATACAGCATTACAAATGCGGTGAATGAGTAAATGCCTGTTAACAAAATGCCATTGAATTCGTTAGGTGCGTGCGTTGCGTCCGTTGAATGCAGTAAAGATATCGACTCAGGGCTCTTCAGCCACACGAACCTCTCTGGGTTCGCCCAGAGAGAGCCCAAGTCTTTCCCAGTTTGCCACGTTTTATTTACATGCATATGCTTCGTCGATGGGTGCAGACAGACAATTTCATTCAGGCGCGCACACACAGAGACCCCCGGAAAAAAGCACGTCAGTATGGATTAAATGTAATAAAATGTAAAGTTTATGAGCTTGCGCGCACAATGGGTGCATGGCACGTAAGAGATTAGGATCAAAAGATCACTATACCCGAATTTGGTTATAGATCGGCACTTGCAAATTGCGACCGCATATGGCTCATGTTCATAGAACCAGCCAGAGCAGAAACCCGGGTTAATAAAGAACCAAACCAATGCTGGTATTGGAGTGAAAGGCATATGGAGAAAGGAACCAACGAACGGATGTAGGGATAGCATAATTCGCGTGCTCTATACCTTTAGGTACAGTCCTCTTCAGATAGTAACGAGAGCTGGCATCAAGCCTGGTATATTTTGAAGTGAAGAGCACCATAGGTTGATGTGTAGAAAAGGTGTAGTAGAAGATTCGCAATACTAAAGGGGATCAGATTCCTGGGTTCCAGGGTCGCTAGGAAACGCACCCGATGCAAAAAAGCAGTAGCTCCACTAGGGGTGGCTTAATAACAATAATAACGCGCTCTTGCCGAAGAGTCGAGTACGTTCCCGGCTTAGAACGGAGTCATATGTCAATATAAATATTGCCCATGCATCTCACTGGTCTAACTGATTACTTCATAGCTAAGTATCCTGAAAATCCGCAAAACAACCCGAAAAGCTTATGGTGTGAAGCAGCCCCATGAGCTCGGGGCGATGTTCCATAGTTTTATATCCCCAACGAACAACAAGCAAGCAATTTTGTTATTATCTTCGACAGCTTTGAAAGCAGGGAAGAAAGTCCAGCCCTCTGCATTAAGCAACGTATTGCGATTCGCGTGTGTATGGGTCTGTACATAGCGCGCGCTAGTTTTCTCACGAACATTAAACTTGCTACTAAAATTTTATAACTTTAAGAGGTTTCTGTTGTCGCGTTCGTGTATTGCGACCCGAGTAAGCGAGCGCGCGATGCAAACACGTTGGTGCCAACATGCAAGTGCTTATTATCGTTGATTCGTCGCCGACTTACTCGATGTATTACATCGTATACATACATGTTGTACCGGCGCCGCCGCCAATGCCGCCTCCAATTCGGTTTCCATACGACGAGGCCGGGGCTCGGCTCGCCGCCGGCACCACCACACTAATTTCATTCCGCTCATTGCGATGTGACACGAACGAGAAAATTAAATTTCAAATATTTCTAATAATAAAACGCGAGAGCACACACCAAAGCTTGCATGATTTGCCTACATGCTCATACAGTGATTCAACAAAGTTCTAGAATCTTTCTTGCTAAACGTCAATAATACGTAGAAAATTACAACTTGAGATCAAGCCAATATTCAATAAGAAAAAAATTGCAAGTTTGACGAAAATTTAGTAGTTAACATCTCTCATTCAATTAAATTTACCATCTTGAGTAATTTTTAAAAATCAGTGTATATTCGTGGATGATATGAAAATGGCTGGAAGCCATGTACCTAATAAACACGGCTAATACATGCAACATGATCATTCAAATACCCGGCAATAACAAAATAGCTTTTTCCTCGAAGAAACAAAAAAACAATTTCTAAGATAACGAATATCAGCCAGGATTGGGAAAGCTCCCGATGGGGCCTCCGTCGAGGAAATGCGTACGTGCACTAAACCAACGTAATTAATACATCGCTCTAATCAGGCACTAATTAACAAACGAGACGGCAGCGAGATAACGCAAAAATAGAGTGCATATTAATTTAGCGATCCTCATCATTGCTATCAGCGCATGTTGTTGTTTACGCTGTTCGACGCGTCGCACCAATCGATAACTGATAAGATTTTTTTCTTGTCCAATCGATAACGATCACATTTTTTTTTTAATATTTGCCACATGCATATGTGAATAATAATAATCGCATATAATAACTTATTTGTCATTTGTAATGTTATCATAATATTTTTATGGTTTTGCTTGCTATTTGATGAAAATAGGGATTGAATTGCACATCAAGAGTGGATTTCATCGTTGTGGAATTTAATTAATTAAAACATTAATGTCAGCCAACTAATTGAATTCGCGGAATAATTCAAAAAAGATGTATTTGATTACGTGTAATTCCATAATGTGCGCAAATGATGTCCGCTTTATTCAGCATGTGTATTAAACCGCACATATTCGGAAATTTCGGTAATTTGCATTGCAGCAGATTGTATTTTGTTGGTTTGAATTTGACGTAAACGCAAATAGCATATAAATTAGGAGTACATTATCTAAATTGTTTCGAATTTTAATAACGAAATTTATTAAATTATTTTTTTGATTAATTTATTTCCCTATGTATATTTGTTGATAATAGTATTGAATTTGTATCTAATTAATTTATTTTGTTGAATCTCAAAAGCAGACAGATCAATCAGGTATTATATCATCGGTGTTAATTTTCAAGTCCTGCAATCAGACATGCAATTATCTCAAATTTGCATTAATTATTGAAAAACAATTGCGATTTGTCAATTTACAACACTCACAAATCATTCAAATAAATATTGATATTGCCTTTTACATACTACTTCAAACGTTTCAATTCCATTCAAACTGTTTACTTTATTCTTCAATGCACAATGTCAAAAAAAACGAATTTGCAAATTTGCATTTGAATTGCTATTATTATGGCGGATCGTAAATACCATCACAATAGCAATTTGCACTTTTATATTGTTTATATATACGGTCTGTCGACAGACCAAATGGAAATTTTCTGGGATTCACGGAAATTAATGTAATTTATTAGTTGGTTAATTATTATGTAGGCAGATAATTTCTAATTATAGATTTCTGTATCAGCCAATTTAAGTTATCTCTAATCAGTACTCAGAATTTTATCTGCACTATATATCACTAGTAAATATTAAAGTTTATCAGTCTAATTCCGGCGTATTTTAAAATAATTACAATTAATTAATTGAAATAGTTGACTTATGGCGATTAAATCTTTGACTTGAAATAGATTTTAATTTGAACGTATTTGATGCTTACTACTTTTTAAAATCAGGGGAATTTCTCATTGATATTTGCCCAGGAAACAATCTGGAAAATGTAATTTCCGGCCAATTTTTGTCCGAAGCACTTGCTAAATTCGATTTTTACACTAATATTATTGCCATTTTTAAAAGCAACCTTCAATTAAGTTTATTCGATGTGCGGCTGAAATGTTGCGGTACATTTATCCTTTGGGGCCAGCCCCCAGTGCTATACGATTACAAACAAAAACATGTCAACTTTCCGATGTCGAGGCGCTTCAATCAAGAGCGCACCGACGTCCTGTCAATTAATTCGACTCGAGTGGACAATTTAACATCCGAGTTGAGTGGAACGCACAAACAACAAAAGGGGAGAGGCACGCACAGCGTAAACGAAAACACAAAATTTGATAGCTATCTTATTAAAGCGCCCCCAGCGGGTTTGAAAAACCGAATGGAAATGATGAAAGAAAATACACACGCACAAGGTTTTGTCAAAGTGCAAATAAAAATACCCGAAATGAATGAAATCATGCAAGCATGCAGCGCAAACATTTCGGGAGGAAGACAAACATTCTCTGGATGTACGGGCATTCGTTGGTAATTAGGGCATTTTTTCGCCATTGGTTTTTGTTATCATTTCAAACCAAGATGACACATCATGAAAGGGAAAAACAGGGTGAAAAGTATTGTGCTTTTGCATTCGAAAATGATTGTTGAAGCTTGAACGCTAGAAATATAACGGTCGTCTTAAAACAAACGCTTTAAATTGCTTCTTGGATTTTTACACTAATAGCTATTAATTGACAGGAAATTAACTTAAAGCACCTGGATGTAATTTTATTTGCTCAATCCCAGGGAGTTGTAAACAAATGAATATTTCACATTTCCACGGCGCAATCGAAATGAAAACGTACTCAATGGTAAAATGCGTGCAATTCGAAGTATTCGCGCGCACAAAATGCACACGATGTTGTTGTGTACTGAATGTAATTTGTGATTTGTACGGTACGTTTAGTAATACGCTTTTTATATACGCATCAGGAAATGCCGAACAATGTTGCGAATATGTAAATGTGAATTGTAGATCATTTAATGACATTCATTTGTTCGTTCAGAAAAAAAAATCAAGAGCGAACTCATCATTCGTACTTTTTTTCCACTGTACGTGTTATTCATGAAGTTGTAAACAAGTTTACAGTTTGTAACATTAGCGACCCGATGCGTATGTATATTTGGCGTTAATAACGGGCAATTTTCATTAGAATGCTATTCATTAGGAGCCGTGCAGACGAGTGACTTGTTGGCCTGAGTTTTCTGTACGCCTTCTCATTTGGCTGGAACGGCCACAGCCAAATTTAGTGGAAAGAAGTTGGGAAAAAAGTAATCAGTATCACCCACGTAAGAGAGGTATTTTTGATGATGGGGCCAAATGGCATATAATTTATACCCGCTGTCCGGAAGTCGATTTCAATTTTAT
>JARJDZ010002231.1:0-11677 GCA_030264555.1 Aleochara sp. GC000083 | reverse complement strand
TCGCTGGATAAATATTTTAAAACTAGAGATTAATATCTATAAGTGTGCTAAATTTCATCAAGAAATTCTGATAAATGAAGAAGATAAAGGGGGTGGACACGATAGCTGAGACAGCCTGTATATGTAGTTGTCTATGGGTCGAGTTGAGGTAACAACTCCAAGAAAGATTAGGGCCAGCTTGCCCCAACTGTACATACATCTAATTTAATTAGTTATTAAAGTCAGTGCCGGCCATTGTAAGGGGCGCCTTCAAGTTTGAAGTAAAGTAATAGTCCATATTCCCGAGTCGCTAGCTGGTCTTGTGGCGGCGAGTGCATGCCGTTCGACAAAATGGGCTTCGAAGATATGTACAGTGTGTTCGACTAAGTATTTACGGTTCTCTCGAACTCTTGTCATAGGTGAGTGTAACTAGTGCAATTGGCGCTTGATGCCCTTTCAAATTGCATATGGAGTGCATTGGAGCAGGGATAAGAAGAGACAATCAAGAAGATAGTTTCTCGTGATAAGATAGCGCTCATATCACAGCGCATTTGCTTTTCAAAAAAGCTAACTGCTTCGATTTTTGGGTCGAAGGAGTTAGGGGAAAGGGAGGTGGGTCCGAAAGCAGAGAACTCAACTTTCGAACTGATTCAGGCAAATCGAAAGGTGTAATATCTGCTGTCCCAAATCGAAAGCAGCTATAATGAATATTTGATAGTGGATTAAGGGAAACAAAAAGTATAGGAAATATATATATATAAAAAACATTTATTTCAAGGGGTAAGCGCCCCGAATAATTTCAATGAGGTTTATAAATGGGTTTCGCCCGTCAAACGAATTTCTCGTCGCCAACAATAATACAAGATTATTAAAATTTTGTCAAGGGCCATTTTTATTTCTTGAAAAAAGGTCCCTTTGGTGTGTTACTTCTTGGTGTAACCACACACAGCAAGCCATTTAGAATGTTTACTACTAAACATTCAAAATGATCTGATCTGTTGTATTTTTAGCCGCTTTAGTGCAGCATTTTGAAAGATTTTGGCAGATTGTTGTAGCTTTTGCCAGACACAAACTAGAAAGAAATAGAAAGAAGGCACGTTACGAATAATGTATATTTCGTTATACTCAAACTAACAGTTACACATAATGTTCATTTCCCTTAAAATTTACTAATATATTTGTCGGAGACGCCTAGATTTCAAAGTCATTGGAAGGTCATCTTAGTGTAGGACGTTAGCCCTCAGGAGTGCGAGAGCGCATTCTTGGTTTAGATCACACGCTTAACTAGACTAAACAAAACATTAAAAAGCGAGCGACTCTGATAAGACTCTCTGGAAGCGTGTGGGAACCAAGGGATGCTCNGTTACCGAGTCTTTCGAAGTATCTTTGTTAAAGCATCATTGTTAATAGTTTCGATCAATTAAAGACCATTGTGAACGTTGTTGCAAATATGAGTAGTGATGATTACGAGTTTTCCCTCGTCCCTGACCATCGCCCAGCGACGCCGACATATTATTAATATTGCTTACTGTGTAGGTGTTTTTCGTGTGGTTTTTGCATGCGTATTTGATGCGCAAATTTAAGTAATAGTCTGCGACTGCTTGTTTAAAATCTTGCAAAATAAACCTTACTAATGGAACTTGGATTTGTCCAATGGGTGTCTTCACGTGGCGTGGGACTTGATTTCTAGCAGGCGATGCATCCTTGGACCCACCTGTGGCAATCTTTGTTCATTGAAGGCCACACGTACCGTTGGGCGATAAGCTTCGTTGCAGCTCGGGCATCGGGGTGTGAAACGTTGTGAAACAGCTCGAATGTGGGTTTGTGGAATTGCTTCGTGATATACGGCCTGATGTTAGAAGTGGAGTCGTCGCATAGAATACGGAGATTCGATCCTAGCAGTGGAAAGAGCTTCAGTGTGAGGCCAGTCTTGTCGTCCGTAAGCTTCTTCAGGTCGGGATCGTCTTGCTGGTCTCTGGCTAACTTTGCGGAGTCTATAGTGACATCTTCGATTCTCGAGAGGGCGTCTGCTACAGTATTTTCTTCGGAAGTCCATATGTCGGAATTGCCTTGGCGTAAAGTTTTCAGACCTTTTGTTGATTGCGAAGGTCAATGGTTTATGGTCCGTGAATACTGTAAACTGACGACCTTCCAACATAATTTTTAAAATATTTGATGGCCCTGTAAATTGCGAGTAGCTCGTGATCGAAGGCGCTATATTTGCATTCGGCACCACAAAGCTTTTTGGAGTAAAAAGCTAGCGGCTGCCAAGTACCTTCAACCTTTTGATTTTGGGCTGCACCAATTGCAATCTGAGATGCATCGCACATGAGGGCTAGCGAGACATCACTTCTGGGATGTACCAGCATAATGGCGTTGGCGAGACTCCTCCTGCATTCTTCAAATGCTTTGATGGCTGCGGGGTTCCTTTGAATCAAGGTCCTACCTCGTATCTTGTCTGCCAGGAAGGCGTTGAGTGCCTCTTGGGTTCGTGCTGCGTTGGGGATGAAACGTCAATAGAAGTTTAACATCCCCAGGAATCGACGAAGTCCCTTGGCATCGGTTGGTTGTGGATATTCCGCTATGCTCTTGACCTTCTCTGGCTGTGGCAGAGTTCCTTCGGCACTGACGTGGTGGTCTAGAAAATGTACTCCAGTTTGGCCGAACTTATACTTACAAGGAGCTAACGCCAACCCGAAAATTCAAATTTTAAAACCACTCACACTATTGAAAGAACATTTTGGTGCAGAAATATTATTTTTAGCGGCTGCGATGTACAAATATGGTCTGTAGCCGCCTCCAAAGATTAAACCCTTTTCTATTTCTACTATGGCTGCGCTCGGTAATGTAAGTTACCATCGCAGCCCACTTGTATGACAAACAACGACCATTTAGAAAGTCTAGGTTTCAAATCGAGACGTTAGAACACGTGAGTGAGATGCTGTACGCGCTCTTGCTCGTCCCGTAAAGCGATGAGGATATCGTCGATGTAGACATAGCAGAATTCAAGTCCGTTCAAAACTTCGTCCATGAATCACTGGAATGTCTGTGTTGCGTTCCTCAGTCCAAAGGTCACATATCGGAATTCGAACAAGCCAAATGGAGTAGTTATTGCTTTCTTGGCGATGTCCTCATCCGCGACCGCAATCTGAAAATATCTGTTTACCTGCAAGTGGGTGCGCGAAATCTTATAGATATCTAATTGGCTAAAGATCAGGTTCCATGATAGCATTAAGGCCTGTGTAGTCTCCACACGGTCTCCATGTATTCTCTATTCACTATTCTCCAAATGAAGTGGAATTGGCCACCTACTCCTGGATGGGCGAGCTATGCCGAGGCAAACCATTGACTCGAACTCCTTCTTGGCGATCACGAGTCGGTCGGGGGCGAAACGTGTTGGTCGTTGTGCTACTGGTGGACCAAGTTTGGTTTGATGTAGTGGCGAGTGATGCGTCACTTCATCTGTGGTATTGAGGCTATTTGTTCTTAATGTCTACTAAAAGCGAATAATGCTCGAGGAAGTCCGCATCAATAATCGCGTTAGTAATGTCTGATCACAAAGCTCCAATTGAAATCGCGACGAAGTCCTAAATCTAAAGTCCTTGTCTTTGTACCGTATGTCGCGATTATCGTCAGGTTAGCCGCCGCCAGCTCATATCCAGTCGCACTTAATGGTCCATGGATGAGGTTTCTGGGGAATGCTCTTAAATCTGCACCTGTGTCTGTAAGGAATTTAATACAGGTATTTGCGTCTGTTAGCTGTATGCGGCGGTTTACTGATGAACTGTTGGCGTAAGCTGCCTAGCTTAACGCCTGTCCTGCACGTTTCCCGGTTTCTACGTACAGGGTTGTAAGCACCTCGTCGCCTTGTCGTGGAACCTGTGGTGGTACCAGCATAGTCCGTCGGCCCTTGGTGTTATTCTGGACCTAGAACGTTGAAGGGCATGGCTTCTGCCCCTCGACCGCCCCAAGAGCTTCGAGTTTCTGAAACGCCTGGAACATTCCACTTGACTCGTCTGGTGGCAGCACTATAACAGAATTAACGCGGTGGCTCGACGTCCCTATGATGTCCATCATGGAGTCGGCTGCCTCCACCATCAAGTCGAGGCTCTGCCCTTTCCATGCCGCGCTGGTGTCCAGCTCCTGCAGGCGCCTCAAAAACTGCGATGGCTTCCAGTCTCCCAATTCCTCTCGTTCTAACAGCTGCTGAGTGCGTTTGGATTGAGAGATACCAATGCGGGTAAGGATGGCTGGCTTCAAGGGCGTAAATGGTTCGTTCGCCAACGGTGCAGATAATATGTCTGACACCTCGCATAGCGTTTTCCCGTCCAAGTTTTGCACCACATAATAGTACTTTTCCTTCTGGTCAACTTTAACACCTCAAACCGGGCTTCAATCTTCATAAATCAAACACGCGGCTGAGATGTGAAGAATAGCTGATGACTGTCCACTTGAATGGACGTCTGAGTGGACGTAGATGGAGTAGGCTTGGCCATGTTTGCGGATATCGACGGATATCACGTGCACCCTCTTGGAAAGATTCTTCACATGGATCCAATAGAGGAGCCACTGAAAAGCAATGATTGCGAGGATGACTACAATTATCTCGGCCAGGTCTCAATATGTGAATCCGGTCTGGGTTGTTTAGCCACCAGTGTTTCCAGCTTGCGCGATTATCACTTCTTTGCTGCTTCTGCCTCCCATGCTGGTATGATGATTTTGCTCCTCGACTGTCAGCGATCACGACGTTGTCCCGAAATAACGGGATATAGATGGTTTTTGCTGGTTCGCCTAAAAGATGCGCTGAGGGAGAAAATTGATTAACACCATTTGTAATAACGTGAGCCGGACGGGTAGACTAACTGTCTGTACAATAATTTTTGCACACATTGCAATTTAGACAATCAATACATTTGCATTTATCCCTAGTTGTTAAGTGCTATGTAGCACATTCCGCGCCGTGTCCCAAGTTCAATGTAACGCACCTCCTGCTGCATATGTGGTTCCTAGGCTGGTGAACTGTTGAAGCGACGTTGACTTAGCTATGTCGCTACAAATGTGTACATCGCGTCGATTTTTTGCCAGGGAGCATTTGGGTTATAGTTTCACCTGGAGTTTTATCGCAGAAGGACCCAGTTGGGGCGCCAGGATGTTTTTAGGCGTCCCCTCTAACCATACAACTGTCTGGACTCCCTTGGATGGTGATTTTCCGTGCGTCTCTTGTGCCCTTACAGTCGAGGTGCAGGACGGCGCACTTCAACGGTTTAACTGATAGCCCGCAGTTGGTGGCGGTCTTTTGGCGACGAGGCCACTACCACCAGATCATCTTATATCCACGCAAGAGTAGTCCCATATCCTCGGGATGGGGCGCGTGCCGCCATGGCCGAGTCAGACGGTGGCCGTGCTTCCCTGGTAGAACGATTTAGTGAGCTGTACCAGGTGTTCTCCTGCATTCATGTTGGCTTTTTTGTTGACGAGGAAGGAAAGGCATACTAGTGTCTTGCCTGCGCAGACTCTGGTTGTGAGGCACTGCAGGGTTGGCTTGCTGTTAGTGACGATCCGCTAAAACCCTTCTCTGTTTGGCGTGTATCTCCCCTAGGAATCGCCGTTCGCGCCATATCTTCAAGGGAGGGCGCCTAGGCTTACTGCTTCACCTGATTAGGCCCCGATGCCTTTCCATTTAGGACGGTCCTAGCGAAGGTTACGAATGTCTCCCATCCATCGGTTGCTCCAGGTGTAGAGCGCATCGTCCACTTCTCCACTTCAGCAGTGCTGGCAATCCTCCCCTAATCCTCCGTGCCCTGTCATCAATTGCGTGAGCTAGTATTCACACTCTCCATGGTCCCTATGTATCCGGGATCCATCGCAGAGTCCATTCTCCGACCTGGCTCAGTAGCGCCTACAAGGCTACGCCCATTCAAGCAAGTCAGCGAAGACTTGGAAATCCTGGATAGGGACACCAAACCCACAGGGGAAAGGGTAGAGACGGCAAGAAGCAAGAAACTCCAACTAGGGACCATCTGCTACAGCTCGCACACGGTTACCTCACAGGGCGACGATGGCACATCGACACAGAAGGAACGTACTAGATACTACTATCGGTAGGCCAGGAAAGTACTCAAGAAGATATCTTCTGAGGTCTCGTGCACCTCTGCGAAGCGATGCCAAATAAGCCGCAAAGTCCTTCTTCACGAGGGCGCGGGCAGCGAAAAATGGGCATCGGTACCAGCAACAACCCCTAAACACACGGACGACCCTATTATAGTGTGCGCCAGTGACAGGTGGGATGGGCCAAGATAAGGCTCAACCGCCCAAAAAAGGACGCGATAAGATGCTTCAGGTGTTGGGGATCCGGGCATACAGCTGGGAGCTGCAAAGGGCCGGATCATCCGGCTCGAGGATACAGAGAGCAGTGACGCTGCCTGGACTGCGAAGTAGAAGGACACTCCACCGGAGCAACTCCCTGTCCGAGAGTACTGCCAAGACTCCACAAAATGCGAAGTACCAGGGCAAGCGGTCGAGGCCTGCAGGCACTCCGGATAACGCACCATCCGAAGAATCCAGTCAACCCGTAAGCAAGGACCAACGCCAACCTCAGCCCGAAGAGGGAAAATCAGGATTTTACAGATAAACTTCAACAATAGTGGGCATGCGCATGACATGGACAGCCGCATAGCATCTGAATTTGGCGCGAACGTAGTGCTGCGGGGAGAGGTAAATAAGACATGGTCAAGAACCAATATCCGGAACTGGCGGGTCCTGGACGTCGAGACAGGTAATGACCACAACCTGATCATGTTTGACCCAGAAAACACCAATGCTTCTGTTGAACTTCCAACAGACTGCCATGGACTGCCACAAGTCCCCAGAAGGACCAACATCGCAGCCTTTGACCGCCACATTATTGCCCCTCGGGCTGACAGTGTGTGGAGTGTGGCGCGCCAGGCGGAATGGTAACGCCTTCAATTGCCTCAGCGGCCAAAGCATTAACTACGATTACAAGCAGCAACAGATCGCAACAGGTGGTGCATGGACGTCGCCGAGAAACGACGGCAGGCACAAAGAGCAAGACGGCAACTGAAGGCGGCTGCTCGGAACCGACCTGAAGAAGCTCTTAGGACCAACATTGAACAGCAAGCGAGTTGGCAAGAGCTATGCAACAGCGTTGGGCCTAGAGGCAGGTCCTAAAGAGGTGTGGAAGATGCAGGCCTTCAATATTAACACCGGCACATCCAATAAGTAGCGCAAGCCATTCCCACGAGGTCGACTCGAACCCGTCGAGAGCTGGACCAACATGCGGGAAGCTAACATTGTACTAGTCCCCGAAGGTGAAGTGAGAGGGTAGCGGTTGGAAAACTTCCTTTCCGAAAGGCGCTGGGGCATGATGGAAAGGATCATAGCTAATCGACTCGAGGAGGAGCTGCAAGAAAAGGGGGACTATCGCCGAAGCAGTAAGGTTTTCGCAAAGGCAAGTCCACTGTTGATGCAATACTTAGCATCAAACGAACAGCGGAACAAGCACTGCGTAATAGTCCTTCTGGACGTGAAGAACGCGTTCAACTCTGCAATGGGACGGCGGGTTCTTGGACAACTTGGGGCGCATGGTAGCAGCGTATGTGAGCGAGAGAGTCCTCGAGTCCTTGAGTGTGGCTGCCGAGGCCAAAGCCGCGTAAATGGCTATTGCCTCAATCGTCCTTTACACGAGCGGACTAGGACTGCTATATGCAGCCCCTGCATTTGCGGGCTGCACCGCGACGCTAAGGACACGTTGCTGGCATTGGTCCAGTTATATTGTAAGGACATTGCAACAATACAAATTATAAGAAATGACATTAATATTGGGGAATTGCCCTTCTTATAGTGTTGTACAGTGAAAACGAGTATAAGATAAAATAAACAAATAGTAACAGTTAGACAATAGTGTACTAGCGCTTGCCTAGTGGTTTAGCAGTTGGTTACAAATCTCATCACAGACTTAATAGCTATTTATGCACCAAGGGCGTTACGCTAATGATTACGCCCGGAGGCCGTAGAAGGAGGCTGTATATCGGTCGATACGATAATCTTGTGGCTGTGCTCGATTATTCCAGCAGTAGTGAGTATGTATATCAAGGGACCTTGGTATACACCACTCCGTACTCTGATCGCTTTGACAGGTACTGAATCGTATCGCAAGAGCTTGATGTTCCAATTACTCATCAATCTGGTGTATAGCATCTTGATGTTTTCTGGCATTGGCGGGGCTACTACCATCTTCTTAATAGCATCGTGCCTAATGCTATCGAACGATTTACGAAAATCAAATCAGACTGAGGCAAAGGAAAATCCGCGCAATCGTGTCATCTGTGCGAATGACTTGTCCATCAACAGTCCGTGGACGGTTCCCCATACACCGGGTCGACAAAGTTGCTCCGATGGAATGGCATTGCTACCCAACCACTTGGTGATAATGGTAGTCAGGATTTTGGTCATCAGTTCATAGTCCATGTTGAGCAATGCGATGGGCTTGTAGTTGCTGGGCAGTTCTTTATCGCCGACCTTATGAAGCATGGTGATAGTTGCTCTCACATCGTTATCACTGGGAATGTACTCGCCAGAGATACACTTGCCAACGTGCTCTACAACGTACTCTTTTACTGCCGGGAAGATTTTGTAAAGAGCATTAAGAATTTTATCTTCTCCAGGCGTTTTCCATGAAGAAGAGAGGCGAATCGCATCCATTGTTAATGACTTGTTAATGGTGGGACCCTCCTCTGACATCATTTTTAACTTCTCGACGTACTTGTCGAGCGCACATATCGTACATTGTGGTGGTTGGCGTTTATACCGGTCGGCGAAGAAGCATTCGATTGGCGTCGAGCTTGGTTGGCTGGCGTCTGGGATCTAGGCATCGAATGGAAGTATGTTATTCAGATTGGTGTCGAAGCACCATGTGTTGTATGTGTCAAACTCTCCCCACCGTTTGGTTTCTAAGACGAGCGAATGGTCTTGTAAGGCGACGCAGAGCACACCCTTCGGGACTGTGCCACCTCGACCGACGAGCGGGCGAAATTTCGGGAACAATCCAAGCTGGAACCAATGTCAAAAGCATTTGGAGGAGGGATCTTGCGCGACCCAGTAGTATGGGATGCCGTGCGAGTGTTCGCAGAAATCGCATTAAGGAAGAAGGCGACGTAAAGTCAGTATACAGACAACACCATCTGCAGGCTCTTCCCATAGTAATACACCCATGGTTAAGCTCTGTCTATCAGTGTGGCCGTGTCGGGCTTCTATATCCAGCCGTATGAGCGGATCATAGGCTATCCCCCACAGCCACGGTCCTAGCAGTGATCCTTGTGGTACCCCCTAGATGCTCCAAGCTCCCTACTTTCCTTCACCACTAGAAGCGTGCGGTCCTTGAAATATGCCTTCATCATCCGTTGGCATCCTGGGGAAGTCCCCTTCGTCTCCGGCATTCCTTGTAGTGTCAGTTGGGCCATTTTAAAGGCTCCGTGCCCCCACGGGTCCCCATAGTATGCTGCCTTCGTGAATCCCTCATCCAGGCAGGCAAACATTCATGTAGGACTTGAAGATGTGTTCATGTGAAACTGAGCCAAATAGATTACTCAAGCCAAACCATGCTATCGAAGCCTTCTTTGATATCCGATGCGTGTTCTCGAGCATATTATTAAGAATGGTGTCATCCCTCGCCTTTGTCATACGCTTTAGGTGTGGTGACAGCAACCTCTCCGGAACCGCCCATTGGGTACTCCGAGTGGCCACGTAGGCCGAGAAGAGCTTGTAGGTGGTGGAGCATTGCTTAACTTCGAACGCGCTATTCAACACGCCTACGTAAATCGTAATCATCTTTGCTACGGTTTTCCTCGACGTTGAGATGGTCTACGACATCAATTGTCTCCCTGATGAGAATAACGGAGTTCTCTATGTGGACGACTTCACAGTATTCTACGGGCACAACTTGACTTGGCTTCAAACCGTGGCTTTAGGTTGTCTATGGAGAAATCATTTTGTGTCAATTTCTGCCTATTGCGTCTGCCACATCTCGAACCTACTCTCACCTTAAGAGATGCGGATATAAAGGTGGTATATCACGCGAAACTACTTGGTGTTACAGTTGATCCCGGCTTGCGGTGGAAACGATACGTAACGGATATATTGTGAGTGGACTATTGTGAGTGTGCTCCGCTGCCTTTCCAGCCTCCAATGGGGCTCATGCAGTGGTAGTTTTTTAAATTTTTGTCGTGCACTTGCCTTGCTTCGTCTCGAGTAGTAGCCAAATTTTTATTTACTACAATAACCACACGTTATACATGCAATTCAGCAAGACTACAACTTGAGTGGGGGTCGCTGACTGAATTTTTTTTCAATACCTATGTGGTCGCAGTCGAAAAATGTTCGCACCACTGATCTGGTGCTTTCATCGACAAGGACGTACTATGAGGTTACTAGAGAGTATCCACCTTCAGCTGGTACCCTGAAGGTGCATTGGGAGCATTCCGCACTGGTATGCTTTGCACGAAGCTAATCTAACTCCTTTAGATTGTAACAAGAGCGTGCTCGCTTATGTCAAGGCAAATAATTATTCTGATTATAATCAACCAAGAGGAGAACACCAAGAGGATGGAAACCCAACAACTTGAGGTGGGATCAAGTTGAGCAGCTCGCGAAGACAATTTACTAACTATCTGTTAGACGCGGGCGACGCGGTTTGTGTTTCTGAATTATGACTCATCCGTATGGGACACGGATGAGCTCGACTTAAGGAGATTTTGGAGGATATCTGCGCGGTACACAATGGCGGATGCCGGAGGGAAATGTATGCGCATGGGCAGGGTGAGTCACAGGGCGAAATCTTACCTAACGCGGTGGAGACTTGATGCAAACTGTTTATTTTGGGCATGCATGCTTGAGGGTAAGCGTACTTCAAGCGCGTGCGTGCGTGGATCAGTGTGTGGCAGGGTTGCCAATACAATTTGAGGGGGCGCAGCAGGGCTGCCAATATACATAAACAAGAGGGCGCGGCAGTTTAGGCCTTTTACCACAGATGGCCCGAGGCATTGGCCTTAACACTATCCTTCAGCAACGTCAATTGATTTAAGCAAACCTCGCGATTTGATAACCGAGAACCCAATGTAAGGCTTATCCCGATTGTCGATGCTTCTACACTCTTGCTGGTTCGCCGATAAGAAATAATAATCCAACAATTTCGGAAACAAGAACTTTAACTTTATTCAAAACTTTACATTCTTTGTACTTTACTTTGACCCGCGATATTATATGACCCAGCAAACAGTGAATTTCCAAGAATTCAATCAAGACAAAATGCTCAGTCGGCTTAGCCAATAAGAGTAGTAGGCAAGTGGCTCTAAAAATCTGGATTCGTATATCGTCATTGTGGGGACGCACAAACAAATCTTTGTCAAAACATGAACCAGTCAAGATTAATAGCCAAGCATGCTGAGTGGCAAAACCGTCGTCGCCACAAACAAAGAATTAATTAAGCCGACTTAACACAAACAGAACTGAAACTACTTAAACATAATGATTTGGGCCTGTTCTCAGCTGCAGGAAATTTAAGGACTTAGGGCCGTTTGCACCGAGGAATTTAAGCTTACGCTTAGCTAAGTTATACTTAAATATTAAGTAGGGCTTTTCTTTGGTTTGCGTTGCACCGTATCCCTTCTTAGCTAACTGAGGC
>JARJDZ010002229.1:0-11567 GCA_030264555.1 Aleochara sp. GC000083 | reverse complement strand
TCTGCATTGGAATACTCGTAATTCCTGTAACAGATAGGAAAATTTGTCAGAAGGACCTCATGGGATCTAATCTAAGAGACAGAATTAGCAGTAGAGAGGTAGAGAACCTTTGAGGGACTGAGATTAATCAACTAAGTTGATGAATTTTCTGGAAACATTCTGAAAATCTGGTGTCTTCCAATTCCTCGAGGTTTAGTTCTATTTGGATTTGGTTCTAGATAGGACTTCGGGTTTTCTATGTTAAATCAGGTTATTCTTCTAGAAATTTATAGTCTAGTAGGATTGGTTCTAAAATTTTTACCATCTGGTTCCAAAGTATAAAGCGATGATTAGGAAGTTTTTTGTTGATCCAATCCTTCTATAGTTTTATAACAATTTCTCTAAGATACAAGGCTAAAAATTAGTTCTATAAGATCAAAAAAGGGCCAAAATAAGATTTGGACTATCTAAAATGGATGGTTTCCGTCAGAACCATGCTGAATTTGATATTGAGTTTAGAACACCAATTTCTGGGTTGATGTATTTTCTGGTAACTTTCTTTGCGCATTGAATAATAATTATATTTGATTCTAGATAGAAACTTGATGTCTATTACAAACCGGGATATTTTCTAGAACTTTAGGTTCCATCAACATTGTTTTCAATGAGTCCTTTATCTGGTTCTAAATATCTAGTGATGTTTGGAATGCTACTAAATCTAAAATGTTCTCTTGGTTCAACTCTTCTATCATATTCAAAGAATAGGACTTATAGAATCTGAGATGGGATGTTTTTTTAGTAGTCTATATTAACATTAGGTTCTAAATTTTCATCTTTTCAGAGATACACATTTTCAAGATCTGGAAATATTGAAAACCAATCCAATTTCAATATCATTTCTTCTATATTAATTTTGACCACGAACCTATCCTTCTTGATTCTGAAGATACAAATTAGTCCAGAAAATCCTAGAGCATACTTCTTCAATTTCGACCCCTTGTGGAAAATAATGAAAAACAATCTGCTTAATCCAATCTGACAGTATTTGCATAAAACACCTCAAAATGTCATCAAGCGAACGCGCCGCCTCGTTGCGGAAAAACGTCCGCCAGTGTATGGCGGAAATGTACGCCGGAAGTGGAACGAAAACTTTCCGTATTATAAATGCCGGCGAGCATGGAAGTGCAGCCGGCAGAAGCGTATAAAACACGTCGAAAATAGTCGTCGGCACAGTTCACCAACGCGCAAATCCTGTGGAAAATGGACAGAAAACCGGAAAGTTTCCACCGGAAAAACATTGCCTTCCAAGCTTTGCGCCGCCTGCATCATCGGCTTCTGCAATGCATTTACCGCATTTGGTGCGTTGATGCATTCAGCCCGGTGTAAACTCGAAAACCTGATGATGATGACGACGCTGATGGCATCAACTCGCGAGGATCGAATTCACTTAAATTCACTAAATTTATTTTTAGACGCTCCACCGAAGGCGGTAAAGTGCTTCCGGTGTTAAAGTAGGCAGCAGGCATTTGATATGAATTTTATCCTTTTCATTCGAGCTGGAAAATTGCATTTTCCCATCTGCTAATCAGACTTTATATTTTATTTATGAGAGTTTTCTAAAATCAATTACAGAAAAATGTGTTAATTTAATTTGGATCTTTGTACTTTTGGTTTTAATTTTGGCCACTCTAAAAATATTCTTTTTGGGATAAGGGATAATCTTGTGGAAAGCCACAAATTTATTACCCTTCGTAGTTCTGGTTATCATTGCTATCGATACGTTATCAGGAAAACAAGTTCGAACTGGGCAGCGAAGATCTTGCCAAAATTGATTTCCACCCTTGTACAATTTGGAAGCGTGACGGTGCGTTCTTCCGCGAGGAGTTTCCAAACTTTAGAATGGCATTCTCATTGGAAACTTGGGCTCGGAAGAGAGGTCAAAGATGCGCCCACTCCCTTCAGTTTTGCAGGAATGAGAATTCGCTTGGACAGCGTCCAACTGCAACGTTAAATGCGGCGCATGAACATGAATCAAACAGGAATTGCGACGCCGTTTCGACGACACATTAAGCAACTTGGCATTTGCCAATCTCAAAGGACAATCCGGAAATCGTCATCGCGGGCCAACGCAACAAATCAAACCCATTTGCAAACACCAAGTGTCCACCGAATCCAATTTGGGCCAAATTATAAGATCGAACCTTGATGGTCCAAAATTATGACCATGATATGGTAACAACCTATACTGATGCTGGGTGCTAATTGGTCAGCTAATTAACATACTCCTGAGGTACAACTTACGAGAACATCTTTGAAAACCTCGGGATCAAGCTCCACGAGCGGATTCCAGCTGATCTTGAGCACTTCGAGTTTACTCAGCTTCACGAACACTTTCGGCACCAATTCGCTGATCTGATTGTGCTCCAGGTTGAGCACGCGTAGCTCGGAGAGGTGGCGAAAGGCGGCTGCTGGCAGACGATCGATGCGATTCCACTCCAGGTTGAGTTCGACGAGATTGACGAGTCCGCGAAAGTTGTGATCCAGCAGCGTGGTGATGTTGTTGAAGGGCAGGCTGAGGACGCGCAAGGATGGCACACCCCAGAAAGCGTGCATGCCGATGGCCGTCAGCGAGGAGCGGCGTACGTCCAGCTCCTGCAGCGCCTTGAAGTTCTGGAAGAGCTGGCCGAGGCTGAGCGCGTTCCAGCCGTCATTCGGCGCTGATATCTCGAGGATTTCCATGTCGGCGGGCATTTCGGCGATGGGCAGCGGGTCCACCATGCCGCCCATCGTGCACGACACCTTGCGGCGGCCCTTGTCGTTCGGTCGGCAGGTGCACTCGTGCGGGCACATCGTCTCGCCTGGATGCAACCAGATTAGTATTAACCACCAGGAGACTGCATACTGCCGTAAGAGCATTCTGGAAGCAGAAAAGGAAAATTCCCTAAAGATTAGTTTGTTATTCCATCGAAAAATGAGACATTTACGTCATCTTTTCTATTCATTACAACGATTTTTTGGGCGAAAAACCTTCATTTTTGAAGAGTAATTTTAAAGGTTGTTGAAGAATTCAGAATTTACAATCAACTAACCAAATTTTTCAAGGATATATCTTCTAAAAGCATTGCTTAAAATTTGATTTGATACATTATCTCACTAGTGACGTAATTGTACGTTTCACACGCTGATCAGAAATAAGGATCATCAGAAAAAATCAAAATACATCTAAAACTTTTTTCTAAATCAATTATTCTCAAACCAAGAAATTTGAATTCAATTTCAATTCGAACTCAACAATTTTATTTTTCATCTTTTCTTTATTACACTCTCCAAAAAAGGAGTTGTTGGGGGTGGTGATTCAAGCGAAAGGAAGAAAACATGTTTGGTGATCGTTATCAAGCGGTTAATGGGAGTTTGTCGTCTGGAACGTAACGTGGCGTAAAGCAAGGCAAAGAAAAGGAAAAACTCGGAGAAAAAAAAATCCAAAAGTTTCAACTTCATCTTCGATGTACTTTGATTCTTTGTTCTTCGACCCGGTTGAAGTTTTTCCTAGTGAGGTTTCCGCCCTTTCTCGTCTGGTTTAGTATTCTTTCAAGCTGTTTTTCAGGCCAAAGTTTTTTAATGCCTGAAATTATGTTATTTTTTATTGTGGCTATCATTTCATTTTCTTCAGTTTAATCAATGTCATGTTTTATGGTTTTGGGGATGATACAGAAGAGAATTAGAGTTAATTACAATTTCTGAAATATTTTCTTGAGGGAACTGACAAATTTCCAGAATAATAATAATAATAAAATCTGACGGATTGATTTTATTGTTTTCAAAAATTAGTTAGTGCTGTTTTTTGTAGATTAATTTCCAAAAATCAAATGATTCATATTGAAGATGAAATATCATTTTTTTCTTGCAAAATTTCTGAAATATATTGAGTTTATAAAATAGAAATATTCAATTAAATTTTAGTAGAATGCAAGATTTTTGAAACTTATTTTCTTTTTTCTTTGAAGCTGACAATTCAGAGATGACTTTATAATAGGATTTTCTCAGATCCTTGCAAAAATCATTTGAATTGCATATTTTCAATGAAATTAAATTCAAATATCATCATAAATTTCCGAAATAATTTAACAAGGAATGAAACAATTCTGGATTTGTTATTTCCTTTAATTGATTTTAGAATTTTTACTTTTTATATCTCTGCTAACTTCCAAGAATTTTAAATTATTTTTTTATTTTTAAATTAGATAATTTATAATTAGAAAACTTAAAAAGTAATTCTTAATTTTTTTGCCAATTTAAATTGCAATTTTTTCGTACTAACTTTAATTACAACTTTTCATATTTTCATACTTTCTTCACATATCCTTCATTCCAAATGAAATTATTTAATATAACTCCCCGAAGAATTTTACATAAAAATATCTCAAAGTATAAACCGGAAATTATTCACGTACGGAAATGCACACACACATAACTCGTTCATGGCTGCAATATGAAATACGTCTAGCCAAGCAAAACTAGATTGAAATCGATCCATTCGACGTTTACTCTCGTATCCATCGCTTGGAATGCAACCAACCCCTATTGCCGCAGCTTTCGCCGCCCCCGAACGTGTATATAATATATAAAATATGTGAGTATGCAGTCCTGCATCAACGAAAAGCGAGTACATTTTATAAGGCTTGCATAAAATGTTGGCCCTCTTTATATCGCCTATCGATATTGTCGTTGGTTGTTGTTGTTGCGGGGGTGGCGGTTTGGTTGTTGTTAGTCCTCGAGTGCGGTTAGTGTCGGGGGTGTTTGTTGAATGGCTGGCAATGGATTGGATTCGGGCCGAAATTGCGCTTGTGTATGCGTTCCGCTCTGATACCACCATTCGGGGGCGGCAGAATTCCTTCAGGACGCCGTCACCGCCGACGTCGACGATGACGACGACAAAGGGAAAATGCATCCTTTATATTTGAAGTAGCTGCATTCAAGTTCAGTTCAATTTTTTAATGCATGAGGCCCTTTTTTTTGGGAACCAGAAAAATAATTTTTTTTTGTTATTTTCATCAAACGAAAATTTTTATTCTTTGATATCAAAAATAACACAAGAAAATGATCTTCATTCTTTTGAGATATTCGACTTTGAAAAAGTCGAATTTCATGTTTTCTTGTAATTCGACTTCTTCGTTTCCTTTTGGAAAATTTCTCAAGTATTCCAAAAGTTTTTAAATTTCATATTTAATTTCAATTTTTTAAAATCTTTAAATTATCAATTCTAATTCCCCTTCAAAGATAAACAAATCAATCCCTCGAAATTGTCTTGAGGCATCAATTTTTGCATATTATTTTCATCGCGTTTCATCGCCATTATGCGAATCCCGNAGGATGTGGGAAGCGTGCAGGAATTTGGCTCGTGCAACGTTCAAGGTACAGATTTCGTTGAATATGAAATGTGCGTGATGCGCCAATAAATCAAACAATGATTTGCTAGGATTTGCATGCTGGAATGCCTTTCAATTTTTCCATCTATCGATTTATACGATTCTATAATTCATTTTTAGCATAATAAAATCCTCAGATTTAATGCATATTTTACTATTGATATTTTTAACGTAAAATCTCACATCAAATTTTGAAATTTTAACGTAATTATTAAAGGATAAAAGCCATGAAATGATCTATCCATCAAAATCCTTATGTGTTTAATGTAATGCGTGATTAATGATCTTACTTTCTGATAGTTCAGTCAATAAATCGATCAAACTAACTTATTGAACGGTTCAATTCACCTCGATTGATGTTTTACAAACTTTACTTGTTTAATAGATATCTTAAAATTAAATTTCCTTTTTGCGAATCAATTTTCTTGAATAGAAAAAAAGATATCAAAAAAATTTTGAAATGAAACTGAAACGTTGTTAGAAATATACAAAACCGGAAATGCATTGCTAAACCGGATCTACCCTTAAAGGTACATCACTTCCGGGAAAACTTCTTGAAAACTCTTTTCGCAACTTCCAGCGATCAAACACTTTCTTATCTCTTCCACGCAAAAATACCGTTGTTTGCTCGCGTAAATCAAGCCGGAGCATGGGCGCATTTAAAACGGCAAAAATCGCATAATTCTTCGCGCTTTTGGTGCGCCCTCTCTCGCGAACGCCGATCATAAATTACACACGGCAACTAATTTGGTTACTCGCGCACCGCCCGAAATCCGCGCTAAGCCCTCGGTGAAGACAACTAAATGCCGGATGAATTAAGAGTAAGCAGGTAATTGCCCATTTAATAAAGATAACGCCCGCATTGGCGCCACCATCGCCGACGTGTAACGTAACGAGTGGCGGTTGAACATTTGGGGGGCGGCTCGTTCGGACTCTATTATCAGCGCCGATAACTCACGGCGTGCATCCGCATGAAGTTTCATAATATTAATCTCTCTTCCATAAACTTTTCACCATCGCACACGTGGAGCATGATGCTACAAGGATTTGTGGTGGGGGGATGAAAATTCGGGATGAAGTGCTAACCGAGATTGGGTAATTTTCAGTACGCAACCGACATTATCTATGAAATTTTCCTTGTGACAACGAAATTTCCTTTATCTACAAACGACGTCACGCTTGATGGTGTTATGATATTCCCCCCTACGCTTTTCCACATGCTTTTCCGAAACCATTTCTCCAATATCGCTTCAGTCGAGTACAATCCATAAACGCACTTTGTGGATTTTAATTGAACGTTTCAGTCTCATAATTCGGCTAATTAAATATCACTTAAACTTCAGTTCCGGCTAAATGAAAAATCGATGGTGCTCGATGAGGAAACTCATTGACTGAATTTAAGGTTTTTCTTGGAGTGTACTCGAGTTAATGTGCCTCTTGAAGTTCAATTCGATTTCGTTAGTTAAAGCACGTCGTTAATTAACGCCTAATAATGAAATCCCCTTTCTTGCTACCCCCACCCCGCTTGAAGCAAATCGTCCAAGTGTGATCCGTATAGCGTATAGGAAGACTTTTTGAACACCAAACACCAAACTAATGATGGAAAAAGAGCGTTTGAAGTTAATTAAGTCGAGCTAATAGAAGCGAATTGGCTTTTTCACGATTAAAGCTGGTGGTTTAGTGGATTTTACTAGGTCATATTCTAGAAGGAAAATACCTGGCTACTAACAACCTGATTCCGGAAGTGTTCGTTTTCCCTTTGTTGTTTATACTAATACATGAAAATGTTTTCTTTGTGGGTTTAGTTAGTTAATTAAAATTCAAAATTCTTAAAATAAACTAAATAAAATTTCTTATATGTTTGCTTAGGAAGTAAAAATTAAACAAAAAAATAAAAATTAATTTGTGCCACTAAAATATATTTGAATTTTTTGCATATTTTTAATAGGTTTTGTTATTACAAACAAAATTCTTTCTTATTTTTAATATGTTAACAGTATAGAAAAAATATCTCTGATTGATAGATATTAAAAAAATATTTGGCTCAAAGTTTCTTATAAGAAATGTTTGTAATAAAAAAATAATTTTTATTTAAACCAAGAAAACTTCAAAATTTCAAAATTAAATTTTAACTTTATAAACTTTTAATTTTTTTAATACCAAAAATACTAAAGAAAAGAATTCTAAGAAAATTTTTCGGATCAATTTTGATTTGGTCCAATTTTCCCCGAAAAAAAAAATCAATTGCACTTTGAAATGAAATTGAAACGTATATGAAACAAACAGTAAAACATCACATTAAAATATGATTTAAAATCAATCTCTCAGTTTGTAGCCTGCGGTGAAATCTATAGAAGCCGAAATAAAAACGGTATCATAAGTGATTTTCCGCGAAATTTATCACATTTGTTCGGCGTGGCACACCGGTACGAAAAAAGAATTGAAATCGTTAGCATCGGAAAAACTGCGCTACTGTTGCTGCCGCAGGGAGGCAAAAGGCAAAACGGTGTTAATAGGAAAAAGGCAATATTACAGCGTGTCACTTTTCAATGGATTTGCGGGATAATAACCGTCGCCGCAAAATAAAAACGCACCAGCCGCCGCCGTCAGCACTGCCGCGCCGAAAACCGAGCAACAACACCCCCAACAAAAAAAATTCGGAACTCCCTCCCGAAAAAAAATGAGCGAAACGATAAATCTGCGGACGTGGTTGAATTGGAGGACGTCATCCGCGCCCGAAACATTTCCATTTATTCAGGTGCCCTCGAAATTTCTTCGTCTACTGGGGGCATTATTTTTCATATTTTCCATAGCAAAAAATCATATAAATATATTAAAGAAATTTTGCCAAAATAATTCCAAGAAAAACCCTTGGAAAACTAGGCAAATCAAAATCAAATTTCCCTCCTTTTTTTGGGGTGCAATAAAGACGATTTTCGTGTGAATTATTGATTTTTTATTGATAAAATTTTCTGGAACACATTGTATTGGAGTAATGCCAATATGAATAATACAAACGACAAAAGTCCCCAAAAATACACAGGCATCTGTTTGTCGCCATCATATTGTCAACAGACCAATCAAAGTTGTCGAAAACAAAAGCGCATGGGACGCAATGTGAAATAAATGTTGACCAATTTGTATTTACGAGACAAATTGTCCCAATCAAACGCTTGCCCAAATTATTCGCCATAATTTTTGCATCATTTATTGATGACATCCAATTAGTATCTTCCAACGCGTTCAAACAAACAAATTCTGGCATTTATTGAATGCTTTTTGTACCATTCCAAAAAAACTTTCAGTTTTTTAGTCTTTGTCTGAAAATTCAGTAAATAAAGATGTCAGGATAAAAACTAGCGATGATAACAAGGTATAAAGTCGTTTTTTATGACTTTACCATGGATATAATCATAAAAAAAGTTGGAAGAAAATAGGGAAAATTTAAGTGAAGAAGGTTCATATTTTTTATTTATTTGCCTAGTTATTTTCAGAAAATTTCAAGAAAGGATTTTGTAAGTTATCCTAAAAATGAAGATTTTAGCTCTTCTTTGTTGTAAAATGTTACAGTTTGATGACTATTTTTATAGTTTTTAAAATATATCAAAACAAAGAAATTTATTCAACGAAATTTTGGAAGTTTTTCTATAGTTTTTGTAATTTCTAGAATTTTCCGAACCGAGTCAGCCTGTAGTTATTTTCTGTTAGTGGAAATGAGTAAAATTTGTTTTGCTTCCTGTTGGAAGTTGAAGATGATGCTAGGCAACAGTAATCACGTGGTAATTAGCGCAATTTGCACCTTTGCAAATGACTTTTCTCCCATTTTATCTCGCTAACTATCTCGGAATCGTTTCGTATGCGAACGCTGATGCAAGTGGAGAGTTCAAGTAAACATTCAAACATGCGCACGTATTTATAGAAATAGCTCAGCACAATGTAATGCAAGCACGTGAAGAGGAGGCGGCCTCACGGTTCGGGATAAATTCGGGATGAACGGATAAGGCGGATTGGGACGGCGGCAGTGGGAGCGGAAGTGGAACGTGAGGGTGCTAATATTAAATTCGGATACAAATGGGCGACAATTATGTTGTTCGTTTTGGCTAATGGGGCGGCTCGAATGCCGTGTGCGCATTTTACAATTCGCATTTTCAGGATGAATGTCGGAGGTATTTGCACAGGTAGTCCTCGTTTAATTTGACAGTTTTGATAGAAGGTCCTGGGTTGGATGTTGCAAGAAGGTTCCAATTTTAGGGCCTTAATTGTATATGTTGATATAAAAATTTATGGAGTAGACTTGAAGTTGAATTTAAATTATTTCTTTGTTCTTTGTTTCTTAATTGGATGGGAAAGAAATATGGTCAAGAAATCAGCGGAAAAAGCAGTAATTTTGCATTCGTAGGTACCTCATTTTGCTGGTTCGGGTATTTCTGAGTCCCGCAGAGATTCGGGACCATAACCAATGTTATTTTCTCGTCAAAATATGGTTAATGCCTTTTGAATCATCCAAATCGGTCCATTAGTTTCTGAGATATGAAAATTTTTGAAAACTCGAAGGATTTTAAGAATTTAATATTGCTTTTTCAATCAGTTTACTTCTCAAGGAAGGTTTTGGCCTATGACCCAGTATGTCTCCTCAAAGACCAATTCGTAATTGATGGATCAATATAAAGGTCAGAAAGGTCTCCCAGTCCCTGACCTTTATAACCTTTCATACCATTTTTTACCAGTCCCCAGGGACACCGACCTACTCCTTATTAGAAAAGGTTGATCCTCGTTCAAGTGATAAATGATGGAATTATAAACCAAAATTGTGTTCTCAATATCTCCACTTATTATTATGTAACCCATGTAAATGGATTGCAAATTTCGAAATATCAAACCATCCATCTAGAAAAACTTTTGCAATTTCTTGAATCCTCCAACCCAACATACATATTTGTAGTGGTTATGACAACGCAATCATGACTCTTCATCTCCTTGGAGACAATTCCTCCATCAACCAACTCGGTGTGTGGCTTCTTCGCCTGCGGGCCACCACATCCCTCCTTTTACGCTTATGGTAATGCAGACATCTCGGAAAGTGTATAAAAATTTGTAACAAAACGACTCCTAATATTATTACGAGTGGAACGAGCGGCGCATAATAAAGCGCAGCATTTCGCAGCCCGGTGGCGGCGCTGCTGGTGGCGGTGGCGGCGGTGGCGTCGCGACGCTTCGACAGCAATGCCTTCCGGCCACGTAGCGCCACCAGGGACGCGCGAGATTACAATGGAATAAAATGGAATAGAAAAGTGTAGCGAATAAAGAATAAATTGTTGAAGCTCTGCGACGTGGAGTTGCATTCGGTGTGTGGTTTCGGTGGCGCTTATGGCGGCGGCGGTGGCCAACGAACGAGAGCCACTTTGGCTAAGTGTGCACTTTTCTTCCGGTTTCGATGTGCGGCTATCAGCGAAAATGTGCATGTATCAACAGAAATGGACAAGTTTCGTGCTCGTAAAATGCTCTGATATTACGAGATGTTATCAAATATTAGGCGACGTTTTCCATGGAGGGCAAGAATTGTAAATTTTAAAATTTTCCGGAAATTTGCAATGTGTGCTTTAAACATACACCAGAATTGTAGAATTAAATTTATTTTTTGAAGGTAGAATTTAAAATTTTGATTGGACTTTTTACCAAGAGAATTTCAAAAATTATTTCCAGTCTCTTATTTTTTCAAAAAGTTTTGTGACGAATATGAACGATAGATATGACAAACCGGAAGTTATCTATAACTTGGTCTATGAAACACTGCTTCAATATTTTTTTGAAATTTAAATATTTCCTCAACATTTTTTCACCTCAACTCTTCATCTTCATTTTTTTTCATTTCACATTTTCATTTCCCTGAGAATTCTCTCATTTTATCCGCTTCTTATCGCCTTTGGGACTCTTCTTCAACATCCATGTATGCCATCTGATAGCATTATACGGTATTGTAGTACAAGTCTTGGACGAATTGAATTACTGTTCATCTCGTCTGAAGGAGAAAATTCCACATGCCTCTCTCCTCGACTCGCTGCGAGACGTGCAAGCATTTTCCATCTTTTCTCGAATTCGATTCCTCGTCTCGTGCGTTCCTCGGCGCAGAAGGAAACATCACTATAGCAAATGGAAATGGCT
>JARJDZ010002228.1:0-33371 GCA_030264555.1 Aleochara sp. GC000083 | reverse complement strand
GCGATGAATAGAATATTGATACAGTAACAAGTTAACGAGTTGCAAAGTAAACAACGAACAATGGGATCGGAATGCGAGGAATGCAACCGCAGCGCACTGCACGAGGGTCGAATATAATAGAAAGAATAAATAACAGCTGCGTTGCGTCACATAATGTATTCCTATAGGAAATGTTTTTTCATATATCTCAAGAACTATTTGACCGATTTTGAAGATTAAAAAAGCATTTTAAAGGACACGATTTCAGCTTTCACTCAAAAAATCTATTTTTGCATGGTAATTATAAAAACAAATTGTATTTCGTATAAACACCCCTGTTGACGTTTTCACTTCTATCGTGTGATGTTAAGCACACACCGTGTATTTTATTTATTTAAATAAGTTTGTAGATATATCTGGACACTCTAATGTACAGAGTTGGTGATCAGTTGTATAGTAACAAAATAGAAAAAAGTTTAGAAACCAGAACATTTGAAGATAAAAATATCTTTTTTATCAGTTTTATCACGTTGTCAAGATCATTAGTAAGAACATGATTTGGAGTTTTCTATTATCAATATCCATGTTTTGGGTGTCAATGTGTAAATTGGACAGCTATGAGACAACCATGAGAAAATTAAGATACTAGTATAAAATTGATTATATTCTTTATGATTGGAACCTCTATAAGAAGATAACGAACAAAATACATAAAAAGTGCAGTAAAATTTGTGGATCCATTGAGATCGAATGTTAAATGATGTACTGTTTAAATTTTTGGAAATAAAACTGGGAAGAACTGCATTTTCTCCAGTTGCTATTTTATTATAAGTCATATTTTTGAATTTAAAATCTGTGAATTGAAATCCAGACAGTTCACTTTTAAGTCAAAATGTTATAAATGTATACACAAAATGCAATTCAGAAATTGTCATTTCAAACTCAGAGAGCATAACATATAATTCAGATTTCATTGAATATGTTGAATTTGAATTCTTCTGAATTTCATTTGATGTATTCCAATTACGTTTGACTAATCTGAAAATTTATCCTTTTTCAGTTATATTTAGCAAATCTGAAATTCAATTAACAAAAATTAAAATACATACAACATGTTTGATTTACATGTGATAATCTAATTACTAATCTTCGAATTGGTATTGGAATAGGTGTAGTTAGACAGAATCCTATTCTAAGATAATTTTTGAAACAAAGAATTTTAGGATAAGAAAATGATATTTTCGTGATTTTTCTTTCCTTGAATGATAATACTATTTAAAAAGTGACATCACAGCGAAAGACTTAATGATTATTTTGAAATATGTAATCCTGACAATGAGTTGGTACAAAACGTTTAAGATAGAATTAATACAAAGAGAAATACGAAATTTAATGTTTGAACATGATTTATTTCAAATAACAAGAAACAAACAATTTCAATGTCGACGTACAAGTTTAACTTACAACTAATTGTTAAGTCTTAATAAGTTATTTACATCTTAATACTATTTCCTATTTGCATTGAGCAAGAACAAGAATTGTAAATTTACATTCCTTAAGTTTATAATGAATCTGATGAACATTTGCATTAGCATCGCAGACATTCCATTATCATTAATGCTAGGTTAGTTTTGACTCGTTGCACAAACAATGGTGGATTAGCATGTCCCCATCATCAAAACAATATAAACATTACGAATTCGAAATGAGCAGCTGCTGGCGAAACGCGGCAGCTACAACTAAATATGTGACATTGTCTTTAATTCATCCACCGAGCGCTGCCCGAAACAGCCAACGAACTCAATTATTTTGATAGAAATCATGGGTGCACGATGAATTCGACGATATGTATCAATGATATATCTGGTGAGTCATCATCATTTCTGGGTCATTGCGATGAGGATTTATCCGAGCTGGCATCGCTGAGATTCCCATCTGCCTCGTATGGGAGAATGTCATCAGTAGCCGCATGTTATAAAAGGGAATTATTTTCAAACAAAGAAATTCTTACGGCTCGGAGCGGCAGACTCCTTGCAGACTTCTTCGGCGGACGTGGACGTAGACGAGTGCGCTCATAAAATGTCCTGCTGCATCTTGATACAGCCTGCATCGAAGAATCGAGACATCCAGCCATCCGAGCATGCATGCCATTGTTGTCCCGATGCCGAAGAGCTGCGTGTGTCGCCGAGGACTTTCTCATCTGTATCGAGTGTTCGTTCGTTCGTTCGTTCATTCGTCCACGGCGGGTGCATTACCCGCTGGCCAACTCTCGGTTAATGTTTATGAGATGCGAATTTAATGCGTTAAATTCAAGCGCATATTACACTCGCGAATTTAATGAGTTCCCCGCTTTTATGACGACCTTCTATTAGCGCACATGCAAATGTGTCATTTCCATGCCTGCTGGCCCTTTCGTCCACACTCGCCAATTGTGCGCGCGCATTTTCGCAAATATTTTAAGCATTTATTGCACGCGATGCCATTTCAGCGAAGAGCTGCTCGCTAATAATATTTTATTTCATCTCCGGAATAATGATACATTTATGGGACAACTTTTTCTTTCCACTCGTTCCAATGAACCACTGACCAAGATTTTATGATTCCATGAGTGTAATTTAATGTTGCACTTTTTGCGAAAATTCATTTTGTCTTCGATGGTTAAAAATACATTTTAATTGCGAATTTCTTGAAGAATATTGATTTTAATGACTTCACGCTAGAAATATCAATTTAATTTTCAATTATTTGAAATTCCAAGATGAATACAAAAATTTCATTTGTATTTTTTTATTATCAGAAACAATATTTAAAGGTCCTACAATTTTGTTATCATAAATCGCCATAATTTCGTTTCGTCCAAGTTTAAATATTTTTAACCAAGATAACGATCACTTTCTTTCATGAGTTGTCACCCTTTAGTCAACTGAAAATAAAATTAATTTGTCTGACATGCAAAACTAATTTTATAAATCTTTATTCATTAATTATTTATTCAGAAAGAAATGGCCACATCTGACTAATATTTTTAGAACTTTATGATGGCAATATTTTGTTGTGAGTTTTTCAAACATTAATCTATTCTTGGATAGTTGAAAATACATTTTGATTATGAATTTTATGAACCACTCGAAATGTTTTCGCTATAATAAATTGAGGAATATCAGAAAATTATCGTAGAATATTCCATTCCCGTAACCACAATTTTGTTACCATAATTTCTTATGAGTAAGTCATCATAATTTACTAAACTTAAGTTTGTTCTTGTAACCATAATTGACAAACCTTAAATATTTGTAACCATGGTAACCTGCATTTTCCCTCATTAGTTTTCACTCGTTTTATTCAGAGCTTAAAAAAAATAATTTAGTCACATGTAGAGCTTATTTTCTTACTGATAATATACAATTATAGTCATTAATTACTGTAATGCAGAAAGTATCACCACTAACAAGAATATTTACAACTTTATCATTGTAATTTAATAGTGAGATTCTTTTGTCAAGACTTTTTTTTCGGTGGTAAAAACTATATTTCACTAAAATTTCATTGAGAATTTAAAATGTATTGTCATCACACTAGAAATCAATTCATGAATAGAGTTTGTGAAAATCATTCATATAATGTTCTGAAAACCATAATTTTGTTATGACAATTTTTGATAGAACATCCAAAAATATTTGGTAAATCGTATTAATTTGCTTTAACTTGACAATAGCTGTAATTTATTTTAGTCACGTGAAACAAAATTCATTTTTCATTTGTCAACTTATTTTCTCATTATTAATATTCAAGTATCAAATATACGATTCTATTGGCAACATTTATTATTTTATTTCTTTTTGCTAAAATTAAGTTTGTCATGGGTGGTTAAAATATACTTTAATTACGGAATTCTTGCAGAATATTAATTTTAATGATCTCATGCCTAAATCTAATTCTAATTATACATATGAAATTTTATAATAAAAATCCGAATTTTACCATAAGTAAAATATTAAACATTTACATACTACAATTTCTGATATGATTAATCAGATGATAAAAAATTCAAACATTTATTTTACTCATTTTTTAAAAAACTTCGTAACTTGTTTTACTTCAGAATTATTTTTCATATTTGTCATTATAAACACCCAAAAAATACTACTATTACAAATTCTAATTCATCGTGGGAAATTTTGCATGGTGCCTTATAATTTAAAAGTAGGTAGTGTCATATTAGTCATGTATTTGACAATGAAGAGTTACCTCATTGAAAGTTTTATTTATTAAGTTCCGCCTAAAAGTGCGTAGGTGTCAAACTTAAACTCATATTGAAATAAGAAAATTTCTTTATCTTGATATATTAAAAATCTGATTCATTTGAACCCACATTTCAAGCATCCGTATTAATGAATATAATTTCATAATAAATTGTCATCAATGAAGATGTCAATTAAAATATTTAAAATGCGAATAAAAGATTGCACGTCATTCCACGCAAGGTCAATCTCTTTTTTCACAAAGACACATTGCAAATTACCAACGGATGTTGACCATAATCATAAAAACGCTACAATGGCAAACTGTATAATTATTATTCATTAGTATTGTGAATTAAATACGCAATTACACATTCGAGCGCATTAGCGATGTGTGTAACATGCAAATATAGGACACGAAATGTCTTTAATTAACATACATTAGCATTGTCGAAAATTAGGCGTCCTACCTAAGGTCAGCTCACCTCCAAATCCGAATGCATGCAGTTAACAACTGTTAGTTGCAAATATTTGAAAGGCACTTAACGTGACGCTTTATGCATCGTATAAACATTTTTGCGCAGCATTCGCATCAGGAATTTACATTTTTGGCTTCGTATAATTTCGCATGTGGGAGATGACCCAAAATTTTTTACTTCTTTTCCAACAACATGATGCAAGATTTTAATTTAAAACAATCATTTAATTATATCATTTGTTGAACAATAATTGCAAAGTAATTTGTTGAAGAATTCAAAGTAATTTTTTGTTTGTATTTTGCAGAAACTTTTGAATCTTCTGACCAAATGGTTGATGTCTGGATGTTTTCTCGAAGCAGAAAGTTTGCTGACCTTGATTGGTGCCCAAGGCAGTTCGATTCTGCAAAACGAAGCACGTTGGATTTGCCAACCAAGTACAAAGTAAGTTCACCCACAACCATTTCCAAATATATCAAATACACCTCAAACATGCGAACGGTCGTAATTTGCGTTGAAAATCCTGTTTTGTTGCCAGCTTATACGTGTTCATGACTAAATTCAGCGTGGGCCATCGAACAGAACACACTTTTACTTTCTTTCCCAATAAGTCAGTTGCCAGTCTGGATGCTTGTGTGTATAGCATTTGAGTATCGGACGACAAAATCGAAAAATATATATCACTTCAGTTTTTATCGGCGTCAAAATGATTCTTCTTGTTTTCCCACTCGATGCGAGCGTAATTTATGCGACTGCTTTCGGTGCGAGATGAATTCGAGAATTTGAGAAATTCCTGATAGTAATTGAATGTCGTCTTCGAAGCAACGCTCGGGAATGTTTCATCTAATCTCGCTGCGTTGAATCGTATTGAAATAGTGTTGAAGGCAAATAATATAAATTATGGTTGTTAGCGTTTTTACACGCGCGCAGATTGCATTCGCCTTGCGCGAACTGTGATAAGGAGAACAATGGATTCAGGATGGCAGTGTATGTTGTAGGAAGCGAAAATATTTCTATCAGTGTGCTTCTCATCAGCGGATCCTTACCTTCGGAATTGCATCCACGAATTGTTTGCGCTCTTCACCTTGCGCACGTATCGCATTTGTTAGACAATAGGAAATTCAACAATTGTACTCGGCCAAACAAAATGGCAAAACGCTCGAAAAAAGTGGCAATGTTAGGAAATTGCATGTTTTGCACGTAAAATTCAGATTCAAATTATACCTGAAGGTTCTTGAACAAAATTTCTCTTTGAACGTGACTTTAGTCAATTTAAAAAATTTACCACTGTTTTCTTTAACAAAATAGAAATATTTAAATGAAATATGTGAAATTCTTTCCATTTCTCATTAGAAGTTTTAAAATTATATTTAATTTTTTTCTTAAAATATTTTTAAAATATATTTCAATTAATTAAATATTAATTAATTGAATATTTGTTGTCTATAAGCATATGAACCATTACAGGACACATGAAAAAAACTTATTAATGTTTCTAGAAACTTTTCAGTTTTTTGCTAACAAAAAGCCTGTAAAATACATTGCGATCATCATATAAAAGCAATCGGAGAATACTTATCAGTTATAAGAAAACCACAATCTTTTAAGTTAATCTCAAATATGCTTACTTTTTTTTAATAATTGACAACTTTGTCATTAATAATCTTGCCAAAAGATATTTTTGTCCATCTGTTTTATCTCCTATTCTTTTCGAAAATTCATCCTAGATTTTGGAAAATTTGTCCCTATAATTTTGTAATAAGAGTATTTACTTGAAAAACTAAAATAATAACTCCAAATAGAATGCAAAACTTATGTTTTTGTTAATGAATCGCCCTATATTTTGTTGCATCCTTCTAAAGCTGAAAAAAATCTGGTTGATTTTATGTATCATATGTAATATTTGCTTCCTGTAAAACGAAGATATGAGAAGATATTAGATTTTTTTGCATGATATCCGTAAGAAACCATTGAACAAAGTGGCATAATACTTTAAAATTAAGCTTCTTGTAGCAAAATTGAGATAATTTACGCAGATATTCAACTATTTATTCTTTTATTATTACCTGCAGATTATACTAATGAACATACGTTCTTAATAAAATCATTACATAAATTGGCAAACAATTATTGCTATGGATTCCGTTTATCCTACTTTATTTAAATGATAAGTACGTGAGATAATATAATTTAATTATTAAAATCTTCTGTAACATTTTTACATTTGCGAGAACTTTGATTGTAATATATTATTTTAATTTGTTCAATTGTTTTCTAAAAATATCAGACAAATTGCCTCATTATATATTCGCTATATTAACAGAAATATCGCATGTGTTACGTGAGATTAATTTTATTCATTTTCAATTGAAGTATGTGATCATATGGTTTTCTATTTAAAAAATGTTTTGTTTATAGTAATATTAAGTGATATTCTTTTGTGTTCTTAGGTAAATATTGTTAAATTAGGCTTCGCAATTTATTTGATTGGAACTGGTTTCTTAATTGGTAATTACATTTTAAAAGAATGGAATTACTTCGAAACATTAAATTAACATTATTTTGAATTCAAATCTGAATCAAAAACTGAGTTTTATTGGAAATACTTTTCTGCAAGATATTTTTTAGTTTGGATTTTAATTTACGATTGAAATATATTTCAAATATATTAAATCACGAAGAATTTTATATTTTATTGAAAAATACATTTTGCCAACAATTTTAGAAAGCCCTGAAATTGATGTATTGCAAACATATCGTCAAGACAAATTACCCAACTCAAAATGGACAATGATGACTGTTTGTAATAATTGTAATGCAATGAGTAGAAATAAACGAACATTGAAGAAAGTTGTGTTGCGGGGGCACCACGCAAAATATTTAATTGCGGTTTTCTCGACGCGACATGAATGAATTGAATGAATGCACGCTCATCTCCAAGTATAGAAATGTAACGTAATATCTTGAAGTAATTCTATGAGGTCTATGAGTAACGCGTCCCCGCTCGGAGTTAAATAATATTGTGTAATTGTTTGATGTGCCATCGAAAATTCTGATAGCGCACCAACTGCGGGCGGAAAAGGGAAAACGTTCGTCTTCGTGCAATGCGCGAAATTAATCATTGTGCGCGATCTATTATTAGCAATGCGTTCGCCGTTTCTACCATCAGCCTCCTCCTCCGCTGAAGACATGTCTGCTGGAAGCCAAGTTCGTCAGATTTTCCATCGCAGGTTGCACTCGGTGTTGGCGGTTTTCATATGCACTTGATTTGGCAAGCATTCGCTTTTTGAATTCGCCAACGAGGCACGTCATAAATTACGCATTGTGTTTTCGTTTCGTGTGCAGAAACAGCAACAACAACAAATTCTTGTGCATCAGAATGCAACAACCAGCTTTTGCAGAAAGATTCTCGAGGTTTATCTCATACATTTCAGCTTATTTATCTCCTTGAAGACTTTGTGGGCGATTTGAAATTATTTACTTAATGTATTCTGATTTTCCCAATTTTAAATAAATTTTCATAAATAGTTCAAAATTAGCTGTTTACTATCCTCATCAGTAAAAAAATCTCGTAATTCGAGTTTAATCAAGTTAAAATACTATAATTGGTGATTTAATTAAGTAATACTCAACTTGTACAGCTAAATGATGACTTAATTAACACACATTCTTGTTTCTTAATGATCATAGCTCACTAATCATCTCTCATTCTATAAGAGGATACAAATATGATGTCATTTTTAATTCAAATTTTTCTTCCTAATTTTTGGATCATATTTGTCCTGAATACTTTTCAACCTAGCTCATAAAAATTATCTATAAAAAATGAAACAATTCGTTTATGATAAATGATGGAATGCTCTTTCAATTTATAGTACCTGGCTGGTACTTTATTTATTTTTAATGGTAGCAAGCGAACAACAAAATCTGGTCCAGTCCGAAGCGTACAGAGCCTATCATTGATGCAGAATGAAGGAGAAATGTGAAAAAGGCTCATAAAAGTCGATAAAGTATGAAGAGTATATGTTGAATATGAGAGAGCTGCAAACGAGGCTCCTAATGAAGTCGCTGGAACTCGCTCAGATGTTATTTTGAGATGCGATGCATCGTTAAAAATGCCGCGTAAAAATGATGAATGCCATGAAAACTACATCATTAATGCATTGGACACATTCCTCAGCTTTGGCGTATGCGCTCCTGTTTGCCGTCCCAATGAGCTCACTCTCTTTTTCTATTAAAACCGAATTAATATTATCGGTGACGTGGCAACACGTAAATTGAATCATGTTAATAGTGATTTAATGGATGTATGAAATTTGACTCACGAAAGGGGACATTATCGTCATCTGAGATGGTTTAAGCCCACTCTAAATGTGTTAATAACTTTATGGAGATGGGAACATTAATGTTGTTCGTAGGGAAGCAAGTGATGTTAGACAATTCAACATAAATTTTAAAATATGCCCATGTTTTGTTTTCCTCGGCGTTTTGAAATATTTTGTAATCTTTGAAAGCTGCCTGCTTCCTATCGCTTTAGTTTCCTACTTAGAATTTAAGGTAACATGCCGGCCCCAAGCGGTTCTAAAAGCTTCCGCCACAAGGAAAAAGGTCTTCTAACATAGGACAAGCCATGTCTCAAATTTGATAACAATTGCTTGAAACGTATTTTATTTATAACAATTAAAAATTTATAAACAAACGTACAGAATAACTTGAAAATCTGGACATTTATTGGTAATTATATAATAAACAAATGGTGAAAATTTGAAAACAATCGAACCGGCCGTTTTTGAGATATTAACAAAAGTATATTGAGATATTCAAAAGTGTTTATCTGCCGCCCCCGAAAGATATTTTGTCTGCCGCCCCCGCTACAGTATCTTCGCCAAGGTACCATTGCATATTAAAAATTGGACGAAAATTAATCGAACTGATCTACTAGTTTTAGGTATTTTTCCATTTTGCTCGCCGTAAATAGCCGCCCCCAATCGTTTTTTTTGATTTGCCGCCTCCAAAATCTGAATCTACACCTATCTGTTAGTCTATGTACCAAATTTGGTGAAAATCGATCAAGCCGTTCTCGAGATATTAAATAAAATGTAAAGAGTAAACTGAATCGACAAAGAAAGGATTAAGGAAGTGCAGTTTTATCCTTAGGAACACCAATGTAAATAAAATGAGACCCGCCATCATAAATTTTTCGAGGGCATGTTTCCGGTTTGAATCCCCATGTAAATTTCCATAAGAATTCTTTTGATCATAACTCGTAAACTACTGAATCGATTTTCATGATTAAAAAAGCAAATGAAAGGTCAAATTATTACCTTTCGACCTGTTTATTTAAATTTTTAAAATAATTTATAGAAATCTAGTAATACCGAAGCAGAAATGGTTTTAAGCAAAATTGAATATTTTCGAAACTAATTGAAATATCAGGTTCGTTCTTGGACATTTCCAAAATTAAAGAGTTGTATTTTTATAATATGGTATCTGATTCTAAACTTTTTATAAGAATTCGTCAAATTTTAATAATGAAGTGGATAAAACATTTTCTCATGTACTACTTTTGAAATTTAAAAATTGAATCTTTTGATGAACCTTTTTTGAAATAATATCGGGTAGATTTCAATGCTTTACTTACGTACTGATAAATAATGTTTTTAATTTTATTAAATATTTATATTAACTTAAGATATTACACATTTCACATGCTTTTCTTAAAATTTTACGGTTTCCAAAAAACTTGAAATCGTTATAACTTTTGTTCTAGTGGAGTTGCAGGGTCAATAATTTTTTGAGTTCCTTATAATAAATGCTATCTTTATAAACCTTAAATTGAGACATTTTCCCCTGAAGATTTTGAAAAAGTGCAGAGTGTGAACATTTTGCCTTTTAGATGATGAAGTTTTCGCTTGTGTCCTGTGGTCCATAGGTCGACACATTTAATGGTTTTTTATGTCTATTTCTTTCTTTAAATTCATTTGGAAAAGAAAAATTTAAAAAAACTCAACATTTTTGTGTTTAACTGCGTTGAAAATTTTAATTGGTAAATTTTAGTTACTGTCTAATCTTCTTGTAATACTTGACACCTTAAATTACGAATAATGACAAAATAAACTTACTAAAACAGATTATAAAATTAACACTGCCAACAAGTAGAGCTGTAATATTTCGATTTTACAGCCCAATTTGGATAGAATAAAGACATATTGTTAAAAATTACTCTATGTTTCGATTGTAAATTTCTATTTTAGAACATTGAGGATCAAAAAATCACTTTCGTCCATAAAGAATAATAAGTGATAATGAGCATGGTAAAATAATGAGGTACAATAAAAAGTTTATTGCGCATGGAAGTCTCACACTTGATGCAGAAAACGTCTGGAAAATGAAAGGTAAAGTCCGCGAGACGTTCCTATAATTCTTCAAGTGCATATGGAACTTCTTATATTTTGTGTTATTATAAGATGTTTCAAGATAGGAGAGCGCACGCTCGGACTTGGCGTACGGTTTGAGGCAAATAAATATGAACAACGCGTACCACCAGCTTGATTTTATATATCTCAACTATGGACGCAGATCTAGAGTGAATTACATTTAATAACAGTGATCACTGAACGTGATTTCAATTTTAATTGCGCCTCCTTCCACCTGCATTCGCCATAATAAAGTAGTGAAATAACTTTATAATGCGACTCCTCCAACGAGACGATACCTTCGGTTCCGCGCTGCACGCCCGAAGACGACGACGTCTTCCCCCCAGGTCCACCTCGCTCGGGATGCCATCCAGAATTGGCGAGCGATATCTATGCAATGCAAATCTGTCATCCGCATTTTACTATCCTGCCAATTATCCGATGGCTTTTATCGATTGAGTCGAACGCACACAAATTACAAAACTTTTTTTTGCTTCGTTGTTGTTTCGCATTTGAATGCAATGTAAAGCAAACGCAAATGAGTTCGCAATAAAAGCAAAACGACGCATCAAACGACCTGCAAATACGCACAAAAACAACGAGCAGGCGACGCGCAAGCAAGCGAAATAAATTAAGAGAAGAATATGCCAGGACTATTTGAGCGTGACCATAAAACGTAGGTGTTATGATTACATAAATTACGATATTAATATACTCGCCTCGAAGAATTCCGTCCACTCGACAGTATTATACGACTTCCTGGTGCACGGCCAGCTCTTGTCTCCTTCGAGATGCATTCCATCCGCGCTGCATTCACGTGTTGATGATGATGACTTCAAGTGCACGTTGAGATTTTGAGTGGAACGGACAAATGCCTCCTGGATTGGATTTCACGTAATTAAATAACGTGTGCTTAATGCTTGATCGACAATATTATTTTTTCGAAATCATTTAAGATTCATTTACTATGATAATATTCATGATTCCATCGTTATTTTAATTAGTGGCGCCAATTTACAAGCAAATCCTGATTTGATATCAATTTATACAAGTATCTCTGTATTTGATGACACATTCAAATCTTTTTCTGCAATTTAGGTCTCCAATTTCAAATTTTATGTGTCAACTTTTTTATGGCATGTGATGAAATTGTGTATAATGTTGGAAAACATGATGAGTAAGAAAATACGAAGGAAGTTGTACTTCAACGATCAAACTTTTAATTTACATGCATGCACCTAATAAAAATTCAAATCAACGGTTTCATCTTTCACAAGGTTGTGGCGGCGCTCTGTGCAGTGAAATAAATTATATATTGTATATCATAACTTGCAATAAAGCTGTCAAAACTGAGCCTTCTTATTGAAAACTTGACGAGAAAAAAGAAAAAAACGGTTTTGTAGAAAATTATTTTATATGAGTTTGATTGGCCTGACTTGAAGTGAAAATTGTAAAGTTACTGAATCACTTGAATATACACTTTTTTAAAATCATTAATAAGATTTTCACAAAACTACTTGCAGAAATTATTCGACAATTCAGTCTCAATAACAATACTGTCTCTGATATCATGTCCATCCTTTTTATTTAATTAATTTTTCAAAATTTCTTTATAATTTCTGATATACTTATAGATATTAATTTCTAATTTTATAATATATATTCAGAAAATTTATTAATTAAATATTAACACACAAAGAAGGTACCGAAAGTTGATGTGTTTTGTTTTAATGCAACGTTCTAAATATTATTACACAGTTGAAAGATAAAGAAATTCCAAATCGATTTCGTGTATAACATGTGATATTAGTTTGCTGCACAGCAATGATATTAACCGGATAAATTATCAATAATACAAATATTAAGTAATCTTATTTACATTATATTCTTGGAAAATAATTGAACAAAGCATCAAATCTTAACATTAAGCAATTAATTGCGATATGTAATTTTTATGTGTGATTTAATTTTAATTTCCTTAGATCAATTACTTTTGTTTTAACTATTTACGAATCAACTATTATTATGCAGATTATTCTAATAAACATACACCCTTCATAAAATTTTTACGTAATCTTGTAGAATATTTCTGCCAAAATTTTGTTAATTGTGATATTTAAGTAAAAATAAATAATAGAAAATTAATCACCTCATTTTTCTTTGCCTAAATAACTGTAAAACTAAATAATTAAGCAACAAAACCGTAAGTAGATTAAAACTGAAAAACCTAAAAGAAATCAATTAAATTTTAAACAAATCCTTTCTAATATGAACATTTTCACGAGTAACTTGTCTTTAATGTTTCATTTTGGGTTGCTGAATTGTTTTCTTAAAATACAATGATAATAAGCCTGTTTAATATCAATATCAATTGATATCTTTGATATATTTGATACATGGAATCAATCCAGCTCTTATCCTGCTTCGAAAGGAATAAATAAATGGAATAAAATAATTGGAAAATAAATTTTAATTGGAATAAAGTTATTTCTAAATAATGATAGAAAATAAGGATTGATTTTCTTTTGTATATATTTAGATCTAGACAATCATTTTGTATGAATGAATAGGGCACACTTTAATTGTAGGTTTTACCCTTTATTCAAAATGATGAGGATCTAAGAATGTAACATCTTAATTGATCATTCAAAATATCCGTTGCAGAATTTTTCCTGAAATGAATAGCTTAACATGTTATTTCCCTTGCCATTAGATTGCAATAATCATGGACTGGCCGCTTGCAATCTTTCTATGCCTTTGCCCACATACATAAATGGCGAAGATCAGTAATTGCAAATCGCGAATGTGCGCACATGTAATAGACCACAATATGCTATTGATTGCGATACCGGATAATAAATAAATATATTTCCAATAAAGCGACTGAACTCAGCCATGTGAGCAGGTATAATTAATCAACGTGAAAAGCAGATTTGAAATCAATCCATCTGCAGGCAGAGGACGAAAGGCACCAGCATTTTCTTCACTTTCCGTCTGATGTATTTTCGTTCCCATCACAATGTGCGAATCGAAATTGCCATCCTCCCTACACACACACACATACACATGCATGCAGCATCCAAACGCGTAACAAATATTAGATTATCGAGTAATTCCCGATAAATCTACAACGCCGTTGGTGCTACCTAATAAAACGAGGCGCGCGCAAAAGAGCAAAAACGGATGCTGGGTGTTATGCTGCGCTGATTCCGCACCAGCGAAACGTGATAAAGCCGATGATGATGGCTGCGCTCTGCGTTTGCATTCACCCGATGGGGAACACAAACAAAATACTCGTAATAATAATGATAAAACGCATGATATACAACAACACCACGCCGGTGCATGCGCCACATCTCGAGTCGTCGTCGTCGTGTCCGATGCAGGCCAGCAAAAAGAATATGCGAACCGCCTCGAACGCCGAAGAGAGAAGAAGAAGTTCAGTGCGCCCCAAGGACATTCAAGGACGTTCGCGAACTCCGCCGCGTTCCTCCAGCTCATGCAGAACTCCATGGATGGATGGACGAGAATTGCTACCAGTCGCCGGACTGTTGTACTCCGGAGTAGTCATCGTTCATCTAGGCACTGCGCGGCGCAAGAAGTAATCTCATCTATTCACTGCATAGTTGCGAGTTGGAGTTATTCTTGTAAACTTCAACGAGAGGATGGAAATTTTGCATTAAGTATTTCTGCACATATTTCACTCACGCGCGGGATTGGAGAATGCATCATCTTCTTGATTGCAAGTCATAAGGCCCATCAGATGGCGACGTGTTACAGGCGCATTAATTTCGAATTCAATAATCACCTGTGATGATGATCACAGGGTCATAAAGTACAGCTTGGAATACATTTTCAAAATTGCCATTGCATATTTTGTACAACTTAACTTAAACTACTGAATAGTTGTGGAAGTATGTAATCAAATTGTTAAAAATGATAAGACAAGTAATGCAATGCTATAATCAGTAGAGCAAATTCTTCGAAAGGTTCGAATAGTTTCATCTTGCAAGTCCTTTGAAGTACTCAAAGAAGGTTTATTCAACTTCAATGTAGCATCTTCTGTTAATTGACTTATTGTTCAAATTAAATGGTTAGTAATTATATCATCGCAATGTTATTTTCTACTCAATGTGTTAATAACTTTTTGAGTATTGAAAAGTAATATGAGGATAAAAGAAATATACAATCAAATTATCAAATGTTATCTAATGAATTAGAATAATTAGTTTAGCAAATTCATGATAAAATTTGCATTGTTTCATCTTACGAACCTTTCTAAATACTTGAAAAAAATATATTCAAATTCAATTACAATTTATGACATTGCTTACTCTAAATATATTATAAATATATTAATCAAATTGTTGAAATTGAAAAGTTGAATTATAATAATCAGTGTTGCAAATTCCTTCTAACCTTTGCTTACTTTAATCCTTTAGACTTTTAAAGGACTTTAAGAAGAATGAATGTAAAAAATTGTTTAATAAATTCTTTCAAAGGAGTGTATAGTTTTATCTTCCAAGTCTTTCGAAGTACTTGAAGAAAAAAATGATTTTTATATATTGATATTACTTGCTCTAAATATGTTATAACTCTATAGGAATTGTGCATAATCAAGTTTAGCAAATTTTAACTAGGATGCAAATCGTTTAATATTCAACACTCTTTGACGTATTTAAAGAACTAGTAATCAATTTCAAAGTAATTTAAAAATAATAAGTCAGTTCAGTAAATTCCAGCCAAGAATCGAGTAATTTCATTTTGAAAGTCTTTGATAGTATTTGAAAAAGAAATATTCAATGACAATGTAGCTTCTTCTGAGAATTATCCCATTATTCAAGTTCAATCCAAAATAAGTATTTGATCTTAAAGATATTCCCTACTCTACTCTACTCTACTTCCCTACTCCCTACCCTATTAATAACTGGATATTGGAAAAGGAGTACATGTTACTTATAGTATGTTTAATTAATTTCACGCACATATTTCTGCGATTTTTTTAAATTTATAGTGAATTCATGAGTAATCAAGATAATACCATAAAATTGGTATTATTTGGATATACATTTGGATATATGTACTAATAATAACTGCGTATTTTGAATTCTTATAGAAATCTTCTTCAAATTAATTGCGAAAAGCCTTTTCGATGTAGATACTAGGAGAAGATACATTAATATCATTGCAACATCTATCTCATTGTTCAAGTTCAATGAAAAATAATTATTTAATCGCAATGACATTGCCCATCATACCATCATCTCCTCATGTAAAGAAGAATCGCGCTTATCTTGTAAGTGCATTGCAAATAACACACGAGTGTGCAAATCATCGCGCATTATATTAGATTTGATTGCGTAAATGCGTAATGCGTGCATGTTTTCATAATTCAACTCAATAGCATCATGTCCATGTTCTTCATCCCAACATACTCAGCTCATCATCAACTCTGCACTTCAGATTTGCAATCATCATAGTTGGACAGAAGTTAAAAATTCTCAGAATGTCAATGTTTTCAATTCCAAACAAAATTGCACAACAAAATGTCCTTCATCACCGATCGACTTGTAATGACAAATTAAATGGATTAGAAATGTTTACTTGTTGTTGTTGTTACTGTAGTTTGACGAGTTTGCAACATGCGGTATAACAAATTGAGAGTAATATCTATGTCTTCGATTGTAATGCACATCAGTGAACACATTCGATACGTTCCTAGCTGGGCAACAGTCGAGTGAACGCAACGAAATGCAACAAAATGCATGGAAGGATTAGAGCATTAGGTGCGCAATGATAGAGTGCAACTAGGAACTATTCTTGCACACGAAGTTTGCGTGCGCGAACCGAAGAAGTGCATGTTGGATGCGAAAGGTCATGGACGGTAACCTAGCACCGAAATGATTGAATTACAACGAATATCTGCACAATCATACAGTGAAACTCTCAAGGTACTCAATGTAATGTACCAGAAATTTTTGCAAAATTCTAAAAATCAATCAATAGCTTTCTAAAATGACTCCTATATTGGACTATGTTGCAAAAAATTTTTAATGTAATAATATATAGATGAATAACTTCAAAGTTATTCACCTAAATGTGTCGTTTGCAAAATTGCGAATATTTTCCCCACCTTTCACCCGTGCATTAGTTGCATGAAATAAAATTATCGCCTCGTGTGACAGTAAGCCATTTATAAGCATTAAACGGTACGTAATTATTGAAACGAACCTGAAAATCTCATTTCTCACATGGGCTTATTCCGGCTGGATGCGCGAACTCCTCGAGCTGCTAAGGCTATCAATATGCAAACGCATTCGATGACTTCTTGCGCACGGCGCACTTGTGGGCCGAGTTGGAAACATTGCGGGCAAGTTGCTTAATCAATATTTCATACGCGCGTACAGGATTTCGCTACCGATTGCTGGGAGGAAGGCGCACCAGCAGGCGAAATTATTTAAAGAATCGTCGACAATGTTTCGCGTGCATACGCTTCTGCTTTGCGCACTTCATGTACGGCCATCAGCAGGCTGCTGCTGGTGCGTTCATGGACGAGTCATAAAATGCGTCCGCGTCCAGCTGAAGAAGAAGTACACCACGAGTCCATGTTCGCGTCGCAGCGCAACGAGATAACGGAAGACGTTAATGTCGTTACTTCTGGTATATGCGCTTAAATCTTCGCTCGTTGCGTATCTAATGTGCAACTTCTTTGCTTTGCGTCGCGTTTTTGGTCTACGCATATGTTCATACCCTTATACATGCACGCCATGTAGCTAGCTGAGAAATTGTGTAATTTTGAGCTGTTTTATTTCATAATTTATTTTGCTACTTCATCTTTAGATATTACTATATGCAACACGCAGAATACCTTGAATACTGAGTGGCCTATAATTATAATGTTAATTTTCCAACTTTTCTCTATTTATGAATTTAAGGGGTAACATGAGTTTAATCGGCGGAAAAAGATCTATTTTCATTAACTTTTTCTTATATAAAAAATGAAATAGGTTTTTAAACTTTTTACTGTCTCAGGACTACGGTGGACTAATTTCGATGTTTTTTTAGGTAATCTGCGAAACATATGAAAAACTAATTAGGCATTCGCGATATCATTTAGAAATAAATTCAATGCCATTTTCGAAAATTGCCAATCGTTTTTTGCTATCTTTCAATAAACATAAGTTCGAACTTTTTTATTCATTAGTTACATAAAAATAATTTTTACATTATTATAAAATTGTTTTAAGCGTTGGATTTTTGTGTTATTTTTGGTGATAATTTTTCTCTACTGAACTATGAGACGCCTTGAATCCTTTCTCCCTATTTATTTTATAAGAACACCTTTTGAGTGATATTAACATAAAAGCATAAATGATTATAGTGACTTTGATGACAAAACATTTCTACAATCAAAAATAATTGTTGTGCAAATAATCATCGTTCCATCATCATGTTCATCAATCATATGTGACATAATATTAAACCTAAGCACTCTGTTATCAGTGTGATTCGTTATTAGTTATTAATAAAAATAAAAAATGCTTTTTAGTCATGTAAAAATTTTATGCCATAACACAGGAAACCAGAAATTAAAAAAAAAATTTACTATACCATCATAATCTACTCAAAACATATTTTTATGAAACTAGTGTAATAAAAACGTTATGAGTTTTTTCGAAATGACAATTATGTAACTTTAGTTTACAGGACGATAACAAGAAACGGCAGATAATTTACAAAACGACATTGAATTTATATCAAAAAACTTAATGGCTATAGGCTATAGACTATTATTTGCAGTGCGAAAAAAAGCAAAAAAAAGAAAATTGATTTTTTGACAGACCTTTCTTCAAAAATTGCAAACTAATATAAAATTTGCTGATTAAATCGATTTCATTATTTTTTATCTTCATCAAGTATCAAGTAGTTGAGTAGTTTTCGAGAACATTTTTGAAAACACAGTTTCGAGAAAAACACTAACTTTGAATACGCACCTTTCCAAGACTGTAACTCCAAAACTTTTATTCAGATCGCCTTGAAAAATTAGAATAATATTCTTGAGATGTTATAGAAATTAATAAAACAATAATAAACTAATTTTTGAAGCGACGAACTCCTTAAAAATCAGCAATTGAAATTATTTGCGATTAATTGCATAATTTTTTGTCATTAATCAAACTGTATCTGCTTGTTGCTTGTCAGCAAAACCAGGAAGAAAACGTTTACCGCAATCTTGTACAATTATTACTGCACATTCTGATGACAACACATGGAATATATATTCCATAAAAAAACGGTCTCAACACCTTTTGCCATCGTACGGTAAAGATTCGCATCCTTGCCAGGCGAAAGATGAACCGAAATTGAAATTCGCCGCGCGCGAAAATCTTTACAGCGTGCAGCCATCCAGGGAAGGAACGCAGCAATCCGTTGCTCCTCATTGTTGAGGTTGTTACAGCAGCCGAACGCGCATAATACACATCACACTTGTTATTATTGTTATTATCGCAGTCGGAATGGCAACACTAATCATTGATCTAAGGTACACATGTTATACAAATCGGAGGCGCAGAAATGCGTTGAGCGAGCGCGAGCGTTGGACGAGAAAAAAATTGGCATTAGATCGTCGCATATGGCGTCCGTGTGCGCGCATAAATGCGCCAGTTATTCGCAAACATGATGATAGAAATGCGCTTTGTGCCCGCTGGATGAAATTCATATCATTCACGCACTGTTAAGTTCTTTTACTTTTGCGCTCGGCTTCGATTAAAGCTCGCTGTGATTTTTCTAACAATAGCGACGATGTTTCCTATTGAACAACTTCAGCTTTGTTGAACTTGAATCTGAGATTCTAGAGTCATTGAATCGCAAAGTTTTATTTGACTTTTCATTTCCTCGTCGTGATGCTTTATAATTGCATTGAATTCATTTACTTTGGAAGCATAAGAAACATGAAAAGTCCTAAAACACATATTTTTAACAGGATAATGGTGAAGAAAGAATTTGGATTTAAATTTTGTGTCTCTTCAAGTTTTTCATGATCATCCTCCATTATAATCAACAAAAAAACTAAGTAAATTTGAGAGGATTTCTAGCATAAGCTATCATTACAAAAGACAACTTCAAAAAATAATTGCTCATTATGCATTTGTAGGACTATTGACATGAATTTAAACAATACAATCATCTTTTTTATTACTCGTCAATTGAGAAGTTTTAAACAACACTTGCTTCAACATGTTAAAAATAGGTGAATAATCATAAAGAATAGTTAAATATGAACAATGAATAGAAGCATGCAACCAAATTAATGGAGTTGTTTCGGTTGCTGGAGATCAAGGCCGTCAAAAACTGCATCTTCATACAAGAATGATGATAATTAACATTTATTGTCCAGTTTTATAAGTTTAAAATATTGCATAATTAATTAAGGAAGACTAAGCAAATATTATTATTGTTGAACATCATGGAACATCGTGGAAAAACCTGCAGTTGATAGTTTCAAATATTATATAACTGATAGATTTATTAGAAATGACAATTCAAGATTATTAACAATTGTCACATCAAATATTTAAATATCTGTATTCTACACAATAAAATGAAGTTATTGTAAAATTGATGTTAGATCGTTGTTAAGTTTCCTACCATGACATTATAAAACTTATTCCATTGCTATTCTGTTACCATACAGTATATTATTCATTGAAATGATTTGTTAAATTCATCAAATATTATTATACGTGACGATTAATCAATAATTGGCGGCAAGGTCGTCCAACTTGTTAAAACCAGAGCAACATCAACAATTAATTACTTGTTAGAATAAGTTACTATTGAACTTTGTCAGTCGACAGGTTTAACTAGCTATGAAGCATAAAAAGTCAACGATATCCAATTGGAATGTGTGCAAAAAACATCAATCTGTAAACACAAAAACACAAAAATCGATGAAATAACAATTCATCTTCCTAATCGATCTCATTAATAGTTTAACGACTCTATTTTCGATATAATTGCACGACTAATTCTCAACTTTTTTCACTCCAGCAATATCTGCTACTATTTATTATACTTCATCCACAATTTGACTTTTTCGATTGAGAAGTTATGCATACCATTTAACTACTTGAAAGAATCTGCATAAAGAACTTTCTGTTGTTTATATGCATGGCAAATTGAATTTTCAATTTCATTGACATCCGTTGCGATTATTCATAACTGTAAATTGCGCTCAGCTCCGAACGTAAATCCTTTCTCTTCGTCTCTTCTTTTCCATTTGGTAGTTTTCAATAAATTAGTTTAAATATGAAAGAACGAAAGCAGTTTACTTGCAAATCACCACAAAATGAACATGATTTTCAACAAAAAAAAAACGTAAAATTGCAGTCTGCATACAGAGTAAATAACTTCCTTGTTGAAAAATATTGTAATTGTTTGATCGCTCGTGGGCATCACATTCCAGCAAGTCGCAAAACGATTTAATAGCACTTACACGACGTGGAAATTCAAATGCACATCAGCATCAACTTTCCTTTGAGGCCATTGCATTATTATGGACTCCAGAAACTGACAAACTGACGCTGGGAGATGCGTCAAAACGTTTGCAGATCTCCGCCTCTTTACGTTGCGAATAACCGCAATTTTCGAGAACAAAACTAACTTTAGACATGACCACTCATCAGCTAATAACATCATAGTAAATGTATATTTAGTTATTTCTTCATGAATACGTCATTTTACAACATTGTTTACCAATAGTTGATGCGAATTTTAATTGACTATGCTTCTAAATAGACATGTTCCCCATTTCATCGAGTTCAGCCATAATAGTTTATATTTTTTTTTTTAATTTATACCATTCTTGCATGATTAACACAATTCACATCATTTCAAATTGTTGTACCATTAAATATAATCTATAATCACCTTCGAAATTTACAATATTAATTGTTTGAAAAAATCATTTTTTTAGAAAACGTAACAATGCAATGTGCAACTCTAATTAATTGGGATCATTATTTTTCTTTGTGATTGTTTTTTTAATTAATAAATTTAAATTACTAACATATCATATGCAACACACCTTACTACTAGTTCTGACTTGTTTGGTCGGAATGAAACTATTTATGTATAGATGGCAGCACTATAAAAAAATCTTTAGTTTTAGAAATCTTTGTATTTTAATAAGTTATTTTTCCAACATTTATTTATAGTTTATTATAATAATCGGGTAAACGAATTTCATCTTTATTATAAATTAATTTAGTAGTCAAAACAATTCCATAGATGTCACCAGTAGTTACATTGATACGTGGAGGGAGGAGAACTCTGGAGATGCCCCTAATTCGAGAAAGTGAATGTTTACTTAAGGGTCATAAAAGGTTCTTAGCCGTCGCTTCTCCGACGCTGCTGCAAGTGCGTAGCGTAGGGGATTTCTTGAGTAAGCATGCAAAATACTGGTTTTGTGCGAATCGTCAAGCGCACGCACCTGGTTCTGGTTCCAAGTTTTTCCGTTGCATTAAAAAGTGGCGTTGTCCCACATCAAAATTTTTACATGTGCAGCATAGGAATGGGCATCTCCAGACTTCTCCTCACTCCACGCATTGATAAAATTTTGCCTCCCAATCAAACATAACCTTAATACCACCAACCAAAGTTTATTTGTTTATTTTTATATGTGTGAAACTCAGACAATAAGTTTTCTAAGCATTAGAGCATGAATAACACCAAAAAAGTTACAACATCGAAGTTCAAATATTCACCATGTCTATTTACAAGAATTTTTGAGAAAGACAAACTGTTGCTTCCAAATGGCTGGGCTTCATACAATTGTGGTAAAGACCAGCGATCCATTCTCTTCTCACAGCTTACCATCTTGAACGATAAACCAATTATGCTCCGTCAAATAGTGCTAATGGAGGATTTAAGTCTGAAATACTTTATGGGAAAACATGAGGTAAAAATTTGCGAATTTCATCTTCCAACTAAATTGAAAATGGAAGCTGATATAGAATGTGCGATTACAATGTTTGGTAAAATTGGAATGTGTATGGGCATTCAGGACAATACCAAGATTGTAAACTCGATTGACTTTCCCTTATATTATGATGGGGAAGTACATACTTGGAGGCATAAAGAGTGCAGACTACTTTCTGCAAATGACATGGACTATTGTGATAAATGTTCTACTTTCCTTTTTGGCATTCAATAATTATTTAATTTTTCCTTATCAACTCATACATTAATTACGGATATTTATATTAGTTGAATCGAATTAAATAAATTATTTAAATTGTACAGAACGTTCTTCACAATTCCCAATAAGTAAAGTAAGTGGCCAGTTGGCGCAGGCATTCGATCCAAATGTGTGCGCAAACTCAATGTGACCCTGTAGTTGACTGGTTAGGCGCGAAATTGGCGGTCTTAGTACCAGGCGAACAGAAACGCGAGTTGGTAGCTGAACGCAAAAGCGTTGCAAGGATTCCGCAAGCGAAGCGGGACTTCACCAGCGCCGTATTCTGAGTTCCTGATAGGAGAAACTCATATTTGATAACTTGATGCACAAAACAGACAGTTTGTGAGATGTCGACGTCGGTCGCCATTGATTAAATAAATAATTAAAAAAATATGTATAAAACCCCAGGTTGTCAAATTGCTGCGAGATCTTCCACGGCAACAGACGGATTTCGATGAAGCTAACTGATTGTGAGCTAGTATGTATATATTAACGTAACTAATTAATAAATAATTTCAACAAATATGGTGGTATTTTGCTTGGTTGGTGCTTGCTGCCTTGCGCCACGCCATATTTATTAAACTCCTCATAATTCATAACTGAGAGGGCTTAAATGACAAGAAAGCAGAAAGTAGAGGAAGCGTACGCGGAGTAGCAGCTTGGCACAATATTTCAAGCCTACAGCGATGTATATCATATTTTTATGAATTATCACTTATCAATTATTGTGACGAAATACTGTTTGCAATGTTGGGATAAATTGCCTAATAATCAAACGAGCTTATTTGCCTTCAATGGAAGTGCATGAGATGACAAAGCCTAAACGCGCATTATTAATAAAATACTTTAGCGATAATGAAGTGTGTTTACGAAGAGTTAATTATTGTTTCACTCAAAAAATTAATTAATATGCAGCACGAAAATACTCTGCATATATTGATCTAACCAAAATTATGGAGCTCCAAAGTATGCCATTACTATTTTCTTACATGTGGAATGTCCTTTTATTATTTCGGCTCCATGTACCGAACGAACAAGTGAAAAGTGCATTTTTTGTACAAGTTTTACTTGAGGAAGAAGATATGTACAAACAAATAACAATATAGTCAACAAATCTAGTGTCTATTTAATGAAAACAAAATGGTGCAGAGGACTCTTCCTGGGACCAACAATATTTGAATGCGATTCTCTGCCTCAGAAACATTAAAAAGTTTGAGAACTACAGGCGTACATGCTGCTTGCAGCTTTGAAATAAAAGTGGATTGGTAAGTTTTACACTTTGAACGTTGCTGTTGATTTAACTCCTCGATCTTCTGCGTGCCGTGCGTTGAAAAGTGTTTGGCAAGTCCGCAAAGGCTGCACACGAGGTTTGCGTGTTTTGGGACTTTAAAAATAGTTCTGCGAACGACGCAGCCGGTTTTGCCAAGACTGGTTGGATAGCCGCCACTCACTGACCACAGTTACGAGGGGGAATGCAATCTGGACAATGCACCAGACCGGACTGTCTCTACTCCACACAGTTCCTGATTGATGTAGAAAGGAAGTGAAGGAAGGAAGGGAAAATGAGGACTAGAAATATAAATTTATGCTTCTAATCAAGCAAGCGTTGAATTTCTGGATGGTATTTAGAGATGAATTCTTTAAACTGAATTTGTTGATTGATATACAAACATGATATAATCGAACAAAGAGAAATGCCAAACCATTTGAAAACCAAACTTACATAATTGCAATTACAGAATACAATTGCCACTAATTTGACATCGAAACCGCAGCGATAGAAATGAAACAAGAGCACTAAGTAACAACATGTTGTAAAAGCGAAAATGCATTTTTATCAATAATTAGCTACACCAGCAAGAAAATAGACGATGTAATCAATCTGTAGCATACTCAATGAAGGAGCGCATGCAAATGGAAAACGAAATGAACTTCCAGTAAAGCCTTGCACTTCAGAAGTAGATTTGAAAACAAATTGCATTCGCTATGGAATATGAGGCATCCGTGAAGTTGCAATTATATTTAAGTTATGATTTCCATGCAGCTTTTGATGTCTAATTTCCGACCACTTAATAATCTCAATAATAATAACATTATTCCGTAGCATTTCCATTTCGCAAAATAAATTGTTATTCGACGCGCTTTTATTTTCTCCTGTGCAATTCGACCACAGTAATATGTGACTTCTCGATTGATTAAACAACTATTCAATCTAGCTAGTAGACAATATATCTGTGTCGAATGCATAGTGGGATGTATCTATAAATACAAGAAACATTGTGCAAAACGCCAGTTTTCAGAAATATCCATTTGTGAACAGATCGGAAATATGTGTTTAAAGGTAGTTGAAACATTTGTTTAAGTATTTCTGATTAACATGTTAATCTTCTCTAGCTGGTAATAATATGTGTTATCTTCTGGATTGAAACGATTGATGGAGAGAACACGAAAGACTCGTCAAAGTCGAAACGCGGATTATTAACAGGAATCTACGATAACCTTTATCATTATGTGGATAGTTTACCAATTTCCAGTGAGTTCTACAATCCCATCTACATTCCAAGCATCCATCGTTATCGAGAACCTAAAATTGTGAACCAGCCACAAACTCAGGAATCAGCCTATACGCAATACCTGAATGCACCGAATCCTGCAAGGTATCTACCATCGCAAGCTGAAACGGTAGCTACGCCCGTGCAACATAGCGCGTTCATCCATCATGCTCCTTATTACCCCATCATTCAATCCACTAGCCCTCCAATTCTTTCTCCAGCACGTGTACCGCATGTCAATGGCAAGTACATGCAAGCGCAACATCCATTACAACATCCACTCCAAAAACCGTTGCATTATCAGCAACAACCATTTGTCCCTTCACCGCAGTACATTCCCAACGCAAACGTCTATAATTCGCAGCATCATCGTGGATTCATTCCGGTGAAGGGCCCTGCACAAATTAGTCAACAAGTGCATCATCCGCAAAGCCAGAAAAGACCACCTCCTCCGCAAGAAGAGGTAAATGAAGAATCAGCCGAAGAAGACGAGGGAGTAGTAGAAGATAAAGAGCAAATCAATGAGGAAGATGAAGTTGAGGAAGAGGACGAAGAAGAACGCCCTCGACGACCTGAACCCTACCGTGAAGATGATAGCGGCGAGGAGGAAGTAGAGGAACCACCACCCAAATATGTAAATTATTCGTCTGATAAGAGAAATAAAAAGAGACCTGTCGATGATGAGGAAGAAGAGGAAGAAGAAGAACGTGGACATGCTGGTTATCGCACCCATGAGGATGTTGATGAAGGTGAAGAGGATACAAGTGAGGAGTCCTCGTCCCTATCGTACAGGAAGAAGACGCCAAAGAATTACTCCAAGTTTGAGAAGAAACCACCCATCAATAAATCGAGACCGATTAAATCTAACTATGAGAGGTATACATTCACACGAGGACGTGATGGTAGGCCAAAGATTGACGGGATTCAAGGGAAACCTTCTGAGACCGTGCCTGTAACGGTACAGAAAATCTTTAAGGAGAAGTGGTACATTACAAGAGAGGACACCCAGTAATCTATTACATATGTTTATTACTTGTTGCAATTTATTTTTTATCTGTGCAAGTTGCCAAATAAATTTATTTTATTTTCTTATACATGTGTGCTATGTCTGCAAATTGATCAGCAGCACTTCAAGCATCCTGCAGTATTCGGGCATAACGGATAAGGCGATGTATTCAATAGATTTCTATACATTTATGTAAAAACATTTAGTTGAAATATCGAACTGGTTGATTTCGTAAGTAGTGCCGCTATAATATATATCATTGCAAATACAACTCTGTTGGAGAATGAATGTATAAATTGATAAGAAATTCAACCTTAAACTTGTAATTGTTTAATTATTTTCTTGGATCTTTGAATTGCATTATGTTTTCTTTCGAATTTTTCTGTCCATATTATTTTTTTCTTCATATACTTAGATCTTTGGAATATTTTATTTGAGGACAAGCTGTAATGTTGTTGTTCACTAGATTGCTCTAGTGTGATGAGGATTGTTGAATTGTTGTTGATTTCTTGTTGTTGTTCGAAGGACCCTTAGTTGTTTGTTGTAAAGTATAAACTTTATTAATTTTAACTAGTGAGTACAACTCGGTTTTACTGGCACTTTAGGCTTGCTTATTTGTTGGATGCTTGATGAGTGCTCAAATTGTACTGATCAGAGACAAGTGTCTCTGGTACTGATGGAATTCTTATGAGCTACTCTGGGGGTGCCGTTTCTCTCAAGAGGTTTTTTTCTCACCCCCTCATGAGAGAGCACCCATTGCGACCGAACAGTTGTAAAGATATGATTGTTCAGTAATCCTGTTACTTAATTGTTGGACTGGAGTTTCCGTTATCTCTCAATCTAAAAACTTTTAGTTGGGAGATGACCTCCTCTTAAATTCTAATAATATTTGCATCGTGCATATCCTGCATTCGCTCAATTAACTAAGTTGTATATTAATTGCATGAGTCTACATTTAAGGACAGGTTGAGAAAGAAAGTAGCGATTGCCTTATATCGTATTCCATAATGTACTAGGCATATTTCAAATTAAAAATAACGATATAATGTGCTATAGCACATTAAACTTTAACAATAAGAAATATGATTATTTATGGTTTATTTAGTGGTATTGAGACACACACATATATAAATTACACCTTTTTAATATAAAACAAAAACAAAACAAATGCATCTCTAACACAAACTGTTAAATTTAAGATTCAGTCAATTTAATAATCATTACTGTTATTCTTATAGCTACCCAATTAATCAGTGAATTAATTATCATTATATTCAAGAAAATTATAATAACAACATAAATCATCAATCAACTAATTAATCATCATCACATGGCGCAAGAGCCTGGAGCAGTCTCTTATGGTATTGAGTAAACAATTTGACCCTATGTGGACTGTGGAAGTATTTGTTTGGAAACCAAATAGAAAAAGGTAACTTCGCTAAATCTGAAACACTGCGAAAGGACCTTGGGCTTTCAAATTAAGAGATAATTCTTATTGCTGGCATTGTTTCTACCCAGAAATGTACCATATCCACTTACCATGCAAACCATCTTCGCCGAATATAAATCAACTCAAGCCGTGAATTATTGTCATTTTACATCATGTTGATTTCGTTTTATATGTTTCGTCTATGTTTTCTTAGCGATCAGAATTGTTTCCGGGCATGAGTATAATTTTTTCTGTATAGTATAATATTTAAATGTATAATAAATAAAAATCAGATTCTTTCAAGTTATCTTTTCACTTTTTTGCTTGATTATTTTCTGGTCGTTGGGACTCGTGTAAACCGTGGCGGGAGTAAAATTAAGTATTACTCCCTCTCTTGTATAGTCGGCCTGGCTCGAAATGGTTTTATAACCACCGCTTAGCCAAGTTTCAAACCACGGGAGTAAAGTACTACTTTATTACCTCCTTGCTTATATCGGGGTATGACAGTAGTTCATCAGGTTGACATGGTGAAGCACAGACCGCCATTTTTTTTAGGTTACTATTTTCGATTAACAGTTTATAAATTTCTGGTGATATTGTCTTATTATAACATTATTTATTGTTGGAGTATTCACTACACGTTTGAGGACCTTGATATAGTGATGTATATTTTGCAACAATCACAGGTGCATGCAACATGTTCCAGTAAAACTAAACGTTCAATTAATTTCCATGAAAGTAATAGGTAAACATGCATTTCATATTTCTTGTTACAGGACCTTCAAACATGTTGACTCTGGCACATATTGGAGGAAACAGCCATGGATGGATTGAAACCAAACCTTGGATACTAATACTAAACTTGTGGATACTAATAGGATGTTATAATCATTCCTGTAAATATAATGAGTAAACATTATGTCTTGTTATTTTTATTTGTTACAGAATTTGCAAGCATTGAAGTGGACTTGATAACATATTGGAATACTTGAATGCATTTGCCCAATAATGTGTGTTGGGTTTGGAAGCAATTGACCCATGATGTATGTAAAAACTGTAGGATCTTAATGTTTGTTTAAAACTTTTATTTCAATAAGTACAATATGTTACAATTGTCATATTATTCTTATTTTAGAATCTTCCATGTTTTCTTGGAGAGTGCTTGACAAATATGCAAAACTTTGAGCTGTCAGGGACAATCGGAAAGCATCTCCAAGCAGAATGGGCTTCTGCAGCAGTCTCTTAAGGTATTCTTCAACAATTTATTTCAATAAATAGAGATCGTGAGGTTCAGAAAGGCACAACGAGTGGGGGTGGGTCATGCTGCGCAGAAACCAAAATACGATTCGGGTAACTTCGACGCAGCTGGCTTTTTTGCTACGCCCTTTAATTTCATTCGCTACTGTCAACGAACAATGTTTGCGCATGTTTATCCCCACTCCTTGTGCCTTTCTGAACCTCACGATCTCTATAATATTTTACAATGTATGTCATATGTCTTATTTTAGAATATTCCATGTTTTATGTTGTGATCTTGGCTGACGCGGACCAACCAGGGCCGATCACAGTCATGAAATACGGGCGGCCTCAAGGCCAGAAAAAAACCCGGATTCGTCAGACTGGAGAGCGGGTATGTGGTGCATCCAAAAAATTACCACATACACCTCTATGCACGAAACCTGTGTGTAGCCCCGTAGGCGACGCCTGGGGGCCATTACTTCCTGCCCGCAAGACCGCTTAGCAAGCCTCCTGTGGTAGCATCTCTTCCGCTAAAACCACAAATACCTTCGTCTCAGTACCCCGCACTCGTTCACTGCTCCATTCTATATCGTGGAATCAAGCAAATGGAGAGAGGCGATCGAATCCATCGACCATCTGATCAACGGATACCCCGGATACCGACAACGAAATCAACAACATCCTACCCGACGCACGGACCTTCGACTCTGCACGCTCGACTTTGTAACGCACGATCGCTGTGCTCAAACATTCAACTAAGCACGCTCAACGACGAAACGAAGCGTATCAAGTACAAAATAATCGCCATGGTTTGGAGGAGTCTGCTTCATCGTCGCACCGTAATTCGTCCCAAGTGTAAAGTACGTTCTGATCCGGAACAACCGCCTGGCTGTCCTGGAATTCAAAATCTTATCAAAAACTACGGGCGCCTTCATCCAAGTATACGCACCAACACTCGACGCCACCCACCAAGCACATGCTGGCTTGTATGATGTCATCAACACCACACACAGCCATTAAGCCATTATCTAATCTTCCATATTTTCTTTGGAGTCTTCCAGACAAATATGGAGAACTTGAAGCTGCCAGGGAAATTTGTAAAGCATCTCCAAGACCAATGGGCTTCTGCAGGCAGCAGTCTCTTAAGGTATTATTTAACAATTTCTTTCAATAAATACTATATGTTATAATGTATGACATAATTTCTCTTATTTTAGAATCTTCCATGTTTTTTGAAGTCAGATTGATGTATATTGAGAATTTCAAGCTGCCAGGGATATATGGAAAGCATCTCCAAAGGGTGTCCAAGCAGTGTGGGCTTCTGCAGCAGTCTCTTAAGGTATTATTTAACAATTTATTTCAATAAATACTATATGTTATAATGTATGACATAACTTCTCGTATTTTAGGATCTTCTATGTTTTCTTGGAGTCTACTTGATAAATATGGGGAAATTATATCTGCCAGGGACATCTGGAAAACATTTCTAAGCAGTGTAGACTTCTGCAGCAGGCTCTTAAAGTATTATTTAACAAATTATTTCAATAAATACTCTATGTTATAATGTATGGTATAACTTCTCTTATTTTAGGATCTTCCATGTTTTCCCAGAGTCTACTTGAGAAATATGGAGAAATTCAAGCTGCCAGGAATATCTGGAAAGTATTTCCAAGGGGTCTCCAAGCAGTGTGGGCTTCTGCAGCAGTCTCTTAAGGTATTATTTAACAATTTATTTCAATAAATACCATATGTTCTAATGCATCACATAACTTCTCTTATTTTAGGATCTTCCATGGTTTCTTGTAGTCTACTTGTGAAATATGGAAAAATTCAATCTGCCAGGCACATCTGGAAAGAATTTCTAAGCAGTGTGGGCTTCTGCAGCAGTCTCTTAAGGTATTATTTAACAATTTATTTCAGTAAATACTATATGTTATAATGTATGACATAACTTTTTTATTTTAGGATCTTCCATGGTTTCTTGAAGTCAACTTGATAAATATGGAGAAATTCAATCTGCCAGGGACATTTGGTAAGCTTCTTCAAGGGGTCTCCAAGCAGTGTGGGCTTTTGCAGCAGTTTCTTAAGGTATTATATAAAAAGTTATAATGTATGTCTAATTTGTGTTATTTTAGAATCTTCCATGTTTTCTAGGAGTCTGCTTGATAAATATGGAGAATTTCTAACTGGGAGGTATATCCAAAGCAGTTTGGGCATCAGCTGCAATCTCTTAAGGTATTTTTTAACAATTTATTTCAATAAATACTATGTTACTATGTATGTGAAATTTGTCTAATATTAGAATCTTTCAAGCTGCAAGGAACATCTGGAAAGCATCTCCAAGGGTTCGCCTAGCAGTGTGGGCTTCTGCAGCAGTCTCTTGAGGTATTGTTTAATAATTAATTTCAATTAATACAATATGTTATAATGTATGTCATAATTTTTCTTATTTTAGAAACTTCTGTTTTTTCTTGGGTCTGTTCAACAAAGATAGAAAATTTCAAGTTGCTAGCAACAACTCAAAAGTATCCCCAAGCAGTGTAGTTTCCTGCAGCAGTCTCTTAAGGTATTCCTTTAACAATTTATTACTGGAAATACTTTATGTTACAATGTATGTCATTCTGCTGTATCTTTATGTAGTATCGTGTGCACCATTTGTTCAGTGCTTCGTTTACATATATGTAGTGTGGTCTTTGATAGTTTGTTGCTGTGTTGTCTTCCTTCTGTTGTAGTTCTTTTTCCTTGTTTAGTTTTCCTTAATTTTAAATTAAAAATCTAATTTTCCACATTCTTGCTCGTTTAATTTATACTTTGTGGGTTGATTATTTTCTTGGTTATGATCGTGACAGGAGGTAAAAAGGCGCGATTTTTGAAATTGCGGGAGTAAAGTAACACTTTATTCCCTCAAGTGGGCACTCGGCTTTACCTTGCTTTACTCCCTCTTGTATAGTCGGCCCGCTGAGGAATGGTTTTTATGTCCCCACTTCGCGGCGGGAATAAAGAAGCACTTTATTCCCTCGTGCTCAAAACTTATTTCTTTTATAAGTAGTACCTCGTTAATTGAACTTTCTCGCGCAATCACGGACGCCATTTTCTCTAGAGGTTTCATTGTTCATCCATCACCATTTGTGGTGTGTGAATAAAGTTTTCATTATAGTGCTCATTCATGTTAGGTCTGTTACATGTAGGAGGAAACAGTCTTGTCTAAATATTCCTATTATAGGTAAATGAACATCTGATTGTATTTCTTATTATAAAGTCTAATTATTGTTGCAGTTTAAACTACATTTGTTCTTGTTGCTGGAACTTCGAGTAACAATGGATAACCAGGCAAGTCTTCCAAAAATGGCTTTCTGCATGACTTTGTTTTGGATGAATGCTCTGTTGTGAATTTATACTACATCATTCGCACATTGTGTTCCTCTTATACTAATCATGTGGATCAACTCCATCCCAAGAGTATGTCTTTGCTCATTTTCGAGCCTGTAAAATAGTCGAAAATTAGTACCAAGACTATAGTCTTTGCTCATTTTCAACGCCCAAAATTGGCCGAAAAATAGTACCAAGACTATAGTCTTTGCTTATTTTCAACGTGAGAAATTGGCCGAAAAATAGTACCAAAGACTATAGTCTTTGCTTATTTTCAACGTAGGAAATTGACCGAAAAATAGTACCAAGACTATAGTCTTTGCTCATTTTCAACCTACGAAATTGGCCGAAAATCAGTACCAAGACTATAGTCTTTGCTTATTTTCAACGTGAGAAATTGGCCGAAAAATAGTACCAAAGACTATA
>JARJDZ010002226.1:0-13294 GCA_030264555.1 Aleochara sp. GC000083 | reverse complement strand
TCTTTTCGCAACATTGGAATTGTGTTAGGTAGGGACGTCTCGTAGAGTAGAGTCAGTCAATAACAGGTTAGGTGCGTCAATGTCGTAGTTTTTAAGACAGTACACTTCGAACACTTCCCTTTAGCTATTTATGTATGTATGTCTAACTTTCTCCCGCTTTCAGGAATCAACCGCGATTTTAGTCCGCGTCCTCTCGTTATTAGGTTGTACCCTCTCCAATCCCTTATTCCTTCCAAAAATGTGCTAACCTGTACTTTTCTTTCAGGCGACAAATTGGCTAAGCTCACTGGTAATTAGTCCGCGAAAAAATCGAAGTCACATAAATAAAAATTACCAAAGCTCTCGAGTCAATTTGTCAACCCTTTTTTGTTTTTTATTGTTGTCGTTATTTATAGCCTCTATCCTCTACAAAATACACACACATTTTTATTGTATTTCACAGGTTTTAAAACTAATAAAATTAAAAAAAATAGCAATTCTACTTAATTTGTTTATATTTGTCTGCCCTCATTTTGGGGAATAATCTGTTTGCTTTTCTGTTTCAGGTGCCTTTGGTTTTGCCTTCTGATTCCAGTCGCAAAACCATTAACCCGGCCCATGGGGACTTGAGTTTCTTGAGTCCACCTGGGTAATTCTTGGCAGGCGCGTCCACGGCGTGGGCATGTGTCATTGCACTAGTCGACCATGGCTAAGTTCTGTCAAGGACCCTACAATTTGCGGGGTATAAATTGCAAATTTTGTGAGATATTATATTGAGGATGAATTAGTTGGATTGGATCTTCGGTTTCGCACTGGTCGTCTCGTTATGAACTCTTCCGTAATGTTAATTGGTGGAACTTCTCTAAAAATTTCATATCGTTTAAGTGATTCAAAATAGGTCGTTCACGGTACTTCAACAACGTCTATCGGTGATCTACTCTGCTGATTTTTTCTTCGGAAACTTGGCTCTTCAACTAAAGGATCAGCAAATCTGCAAAAGTTACAGTTTCCTACTGGTTGCTTTGATTTCTTCTTAGCTTTTGTACTCTCGTGCTTCTTAATTGATAATGTATCAAGTCCCACATAATATTTTCAAGTTCAATTTCAAAACTCACAGTTTTTTTTAGGCTTGGTTTGTGTTGCACTCGGTTTTTGTAATATCCTACTTCTTAATTGGCAATGTATCAAGTTCCAATAATATTATCAAATTCAACTTTATAATGAAGTTGGTCAAATTAATTGGTGAAAAATCTGTAAAAATATCCTGTGGTTCAATTGGAACCAAATCAGTCAGCATCGATACTTGAGCAATGTCTATCGGCAATCCACTCTGATGATTTTCTCTCGAGAAACTTGATTCTTCAACTACAGAATCAGGAAATCTGCAAAATCCCAGCTTCCTTCTGGTTGCTTTGAATTATACTTGGCATTTGTACTCTCCTACTTCTTAATTAGCAATTTATCAAGTTCCAATAATATTATCATAGTGAAGTTGGTCAAATTAATGTTAGTTGGTGGAATATCCGTAAAATTCTCAGGTGGTTCGAATGGAACACATGAGACTTGAACAACGTCTGTCGGCCATCTAATCTGTCGATTTTCTCTTCAGAAACTCCATTCTGCAATTAGAAAGTCAGCAAATCAGCAAAACTCAGTTTTCTTCTGGTTGCTTTGAGTTATCCTTAAAAATTTCTTGTGGTTCGTATGGAACCAAGTCAGTCAGCATTGGTACTTGAACAACGTCTCTGGACCATCGATTCTGTTGATTTTCTTAGAAACTTCAACTACAGAATCAGCAAATCAGCAAAACTCAGTTTTCTTCTGGTTGCTTTGAGTTATCCTTGGCTTTTGTTTTCTCGTGATTCTTAATTGATAATGTATCAAGTTCCAATAATATTATCAAGTTCAACTTATAGTAAAGTTCGTCAAATTTCCTTATAATCGTACCAAACTTTCAAAATCTTATTTGTTGAATAGAACCTTGTTGGGACACATTGGTTAAAGTCTCATAGGGTTCAAATGGAATAAAATCGGTGGGTATTGGTACTTGAACAACGTCTATCAGACATTCATTCTGCTGATATTCTCTTCTAAAACAATGCTTTTCCACTTGAGGATCAGCAAAAGTCATTTTTCTTCTGATTGCTTTTTAATTACATATTTTTGTTGCCATACAACAAAAACGGAGAGGTTCGGGTTCGGTTAGCTATCGAAAGTGGGTCGTGCCATGTCTCCTTTCATTGTTAGGGCAGTCCGAAAAATAGTTCGAAAAGTAGAGTCTCTGTGAAGAGTGTTGTGTTTCTATTTCTTTTAGGTATCCCTTTGGATTATCCCTTTTGGATTACTCATCACCATTGGATTATAAATTCCGGGCGCGTTTCGTTCGGTAATTACAAAGTATATCGTTCGAATGGGAACCTGAAGAGGTGTNGCAGTCCGAAAAATAGTTCGAAAAGTAGAGTCTCTGTGAAGAGTGTTGTGTTTCTATTTCTTTCAGGTATCCCTTTGGATTATCCCTTTTGGATTACTCTTCACCATTGGATTATTCATTCCGGGCGCGTTTCGTTCGGTAATTACAAGTATATCGTTCGAATGGGGACCTGAAGAGGTGTAACGAAATACTTATCGAGTTCGGTTCGGTATGTCTCCTTTCACTGTTAGGGCAGTCCGAAAAATAGTTCGAAAAGTAGAGTCTCTGTGAAGAGTGTTGTGTTTCCATTTCTTTCAGGTATCCCTTTGGATTACCACTTCTGGATTACCTATCCTTATTGGATTATTTATTCCGGGCTCGGGCTCGGGCCCGGGATCCTTCCAAAAAACAGAAAATTATTGTATAAATCGTTAAGCAATTGAAGTTTTATTTTTTTGATAAGTTAGAAACCATGATGACTTAAATATATGGTATAACTTTATTTGTTATAAATTTTTCAAAGTACTAATCCATTATTTTGTTTTTAGATAATTATCGATCACATTTATGTGGTGTTTTTTCGGTGATTCCACAGACGTGCAAGGAACAATCAAATAGTAATCACCGTGAGTGGCACTAGCAGAAAGTTCATAACCCATCTCAGCAGTTGGATTATCCTGACACTGATCCTGCTCATACGCTTCAAACGAATCGCACAAAGTACCAATGTTGGTGCATTTATGATTAATGCTGCAGTATAAGAAATAGATGGCGATTTTGCCATCCAATTCGACAGGCTCACCACAGTAGCGATCCACGTTACCACCATTCGGAAAGAAGGCGATATCATAGGTATCATCGGGCGTATCAACAAGCGATGCGTGGAAGGCAACCACACGATTCGCATCCCCGGACTGCAGACGCTTCTGGACAGCCTGGAATCCCTGGGTTGATGGGTCCAAGCCGAAGATCTGCTTCACAGAAGACCCGGTCTGATTGCGAGCGTACTCACCAGCAACCCCAGCGATCTGCGCTCCCAGACCATAACCGACTATTTCGATGTTGGACATTGGGATGCCTTTCTTCTCGAAGAGGGCCGCCACGAATGCACCGATGGTACGACCCACAGGATCGACGTGGGTGGCAGCCTCCTCGGGTGTCTTCCCGTTCATGGCCTTTTTGTATCCGGTGGCGATGACGCCGTAGTCAGGCGCCCTATGGACGAATTCGTCAATTAAGGGATAGTACCATTCTGCCTCCATGCTGCTCTTGTAACCATGACAAAGGACGATGTAATGGAAGGTTGTATTGAAGGTGAATTCGCCCATATGCGTCGTATTCACGCGTTCACAATTCTCCGGGTCTCCGTTTGCAAAGAGATGGAATTCGACGTGGTTTTTATCCTTTGAGGATTCGCACATGTGCAAGAAACACATGCTGAAAATGAATAACAGACAAATGATGGAGTTCATGTTTGGTACTTATTTTGCTAGGTAAAATTTCAAATGAGTAATTAAATTAATAAATATTACTTTTTATAGGATATTTTCGGCATTTTAACAAGCAAAAATATCAAATTTTATTTGCGTAATTGCGGTTGTAAATAAATTTCGTTGTCATGTTGTCAGTAATTTGCTTCTGGTACTTAATAATTAAAGGTTGGTATATCAGTTCAAATCTTTCATAATTGCATTAAATTTGTTTAAACTTGATAAAACCATAAACCAGCCTTTGGTTGTTTGCACAATACTATTATCGATTACAAAGGAATGTACAAATAATTTGCTAGTGTGGATTTTCCTAATCAATTCGGCGCTAATTAAAATCACAAGTATTTGCAATCTTGAACTTTACGCGAGAAGTATGTTGTGTTTTTAGTAGTCATGTTAAACAAGTTTTCCGAATTTTTCAAATTGTAAATACTTTAACGTTCATACAAAAAGTAATACGTAAATAAAGTTAAAATACTTAATTATTAAAAGAATAATTCAATAATAAGTGCTCAAGCATATTTTGATACATAAATAGTATATCAATAACCATTTTGCGCTGTTACGTTGTTAAACAGTTCATTTAATTTTTTTTAAATTGTCCCCAAAATCGGAATTTGTCGTTATACCAACATGAAGTCAGGCGATAATTGACAGACATTACAAGTACATGATTTTTATAAATCAGTAAAAACTCGTCCACTTATTCAATTATGATCGTCTTTGTTTAAATTATTGCATATTATCACACTTTTTTGACAAGAGTAGTAACATTAAAAACCATTGGGTGGCCCTAGTTTCCAAGTAATCATTTCTTGTATTCTGATGAATTATTGAGATTCTGGAATAAAATTGCAATAGCTGAGATTGTAGAGATAAGAAATCGTATAAATTGTTGCTAATAATTATGTAGCAATTTAGGAATCAATTAGTGGTGATATCTATTTGACGGATGCTAAAGTTCTTCAATCTACTCATTCAGTAATCAGCCTTAATCTAAGTTCATACCTTCAGAAACAAACTAATAGCTCATCTACTTCTTTAATTATGAACGCCTTTGTTTATATTTTTGCATAATATAATTTTTTTTACAAGAATAGTTCCAATAACAACCATAAATGTAAAAGTGGCGCTAGTTTCCAAGTAACAATTTCTTGTTTTGTAAAGAATTATTGCATTTTTAGAGCAAAATTGCAATAATTCACGTTGTAACAGTAAGGAACCGTATAAATTATTGCTAATTAGGTAACAATTTACGATCCCATTGGTGGTGATATCTATTGGACAGATGCTAAAGTTCTGCATTCTACTCATTTAGTAATTAGCCGTAATCTCATTACATATCTTCAGAAATTACCAAAATTTTATCTACTTTTTTAATCATAAACATCTTTCTTTATAATCTTGCTTAAAATCACATTTCTTTGACATTAGTAGTACATTTAACAACCATAGGTGTAAAAGTGGCGCTAGTTTCAAAGCAATCATTTCTTGTTTTTTAATGAATCATTGAGTTTTTGTAGCAATATAGCAATAGTTGGGATTGTAGAAGCAAGAAACTGTATAAATTGTTGCTAATTATGTGACGATTTAGTTATTCGTTAGTGGTGATATCTATTTGACAGATGCTAAAGTTCTGCGAGCTGCTCATTTAGTAATTAGTCTTAATTTCATTATATATCTTCAGAAATTACCAAAATCTTATCTACCTCTTTAATTATGAACACCTTTGTTGATATTTTTGCATAAAATCACTTCTTTGAAATTAGTAGTATCAATAACAACCATAAGTGTAAAAGTGGCGCTAGTTTCCAAGTAATCATTTCTTATTTTTTGATGAATTATTGTGATTCTGGAGCAAAATTGCAAATGCCGAGATTGCAGAAGCAAGAAACCGTATGAATTGTTGCTAATTTTGTAATAAATTGGTGATTAATAAACAGTGATATCTATTGGACAGATGCTAAAGTTCGGCAAATACTGTACTGATGTTCATGCAATAGTTCAGAAATCAGTAACAACAAATACTGAATTCACTTCTTCGATTATGACCACCTCTGTTTATTTTATTACAGATTATTATACTTCTTTGACATCCCATTTAGGCGCCCTGAAGTATTTTGAGACAATTTAGATTAGAATATTAAAGTAATAAAACTCAGCATTTGAATTTCATTTATCATATTACTAAATTCGTGGTAGTCTACTATCGAAGAAACTTTTAAAAAGGCATGGTCAATATCTAATATTCTTCAAAGATCGCAAAATATGCACGGCTCTCATGCAGTTTTTTTGACATGTGCTCTATAGTAGGAATTTGTATAATATTACATAGTGAAAAACAAATTTTTCTAATATATATGGCCAGCTAATGAGTTGTTTTTGAAGAAAAAAACAAAGTCGTAAAATTGATTACACAACTCGAATAAAATCAGCGAACACCAATCAATCCTGAAAAATAAAGGTTCAGACTGTTAAAATGTCTTCCTTTAAATATACTCAAAAGAGGATTTTACGATTTAATTATAACGAGCTATTTAAAAGTTTTGTTAAAACGAACAAGCAGTTACAAAATAGTTTCAGAATTGCTTTTGCAATGAAATGATGGTTTCCAACATAAAAATTCCAATAATTTGTCCATGATAAATAATTATATGGTTAATGAAAAATAACTCTTTAATTGCCTCATAAATAGAAATAAAAGCCACAAAACTCTGGACAATGTTTTCCACAATCAATTTCAGATATGACTCGATTTAAATCTTCTCTACTTTGTCTTTTAATTGCTATCATTGTACAAACGCATTGCGACAATGATTTCAATAATCGTGTTGATGAAGCAAGTGAATATAACGACTTAGCAACTCTGGCTGAAGAACAGTTGGCCAAGATTGATCCGTTTGTGGAAGAATTCCAAAACAAGTTAAAGCAAATTGTGCAGGAATATCTCGATGAAATTGATCAAAAATCTGACGACTTGAAGGAAAGGTTTGATACGATCTCAGATGATTGCATCCAAATGACCATGATGGAAGCCATCGACACGATTGAGTACTATCGAGACAGTTTGGTCTCGATGCAGGATGAAGATCACAGTGATCAGTTTCTGAATGACGCCGATAATATTATTTGGCAAATGAAGGACGATGCTGAAATATTTAGAGCGGCAGCCAAGCATTGCGAAGATGATTGTAGCAACAACAATTACATGGGTATGGGCAGAGACTCATTGAAGGATAGCCATGAGAAAATTGCAAATAGTTTTACTGCAACCTACAATAACATACTGACATCAGTGCAAGAAATTTACGAAGCTACTATTTTTCTCATTGAGGATTTGAATCAAATGTTAACAGAGTGTATATCTTCTTAAGAAACCCGTAGTTTTTGATTTGTCTATGCTATCACATATAAAGTGGAATGCATCATTGGCTTTTTTATTGTCACTACAATACAGAATTTTTAGCCGCTATTTTCATATCTTCAACGAAATAAGATGGAAGTAGGCAGATAATGAAACAATGTTTTAAATTTGACGTTACCAACAAAGGATGCTTTAGAGCCCGTACGTCAGTGTGAATCAAATATTACGAAATTAAAATTATTGAAGTCCAATATTTATCAATTTTATTATAGGCAACCCAAAACGCCTATCATTTAATCTAATATGAACACGACGTTCATTAAAGTTATTGTATTTAAAGAATTAAGTGCAATGCGGTCAATTTAATACGTATAAGAATTAGGATGCTATTGCGATTTATTTCAACTACTAGACCTCAAGATCGTTTGTACATACATAGAAAAAAATCAAATGTGTATACATGATATACCACTAAAATCACTCAACTATGAACTGCAAAAGGTACGCAAATGATAAGTTACTTTATATTGTGTAATATTAGTCAAAGATGTTAAGGCATAATTCCCATTAATGCTAGAAATATGCGGGATTCCCTGCCGCCAATTGGTGTTCTACATTATAATAGCGAGTTGGATATCTCTTCGAAAAAGGCGTGGATAATAGCATAATTTAATTGCTAGAGCTCGAACGAGACTTGGAGCGAGACTTGGAGCGAGAACGGGAGCGTGACCTGGAGCGTGATCGAGAGCGGGACCGTGAGCGAGACCGGCTGGAACCGGACGATATCCTCCGCCTTCGTTTACCAGTACCAGCATTGCTTCCACCACTCTCATCCCCGCTCGCAATCTTCAGCTTGTTGTCATCGCTATCATCCTCGCTCGTGGAAATCGTCGCCTTCGAAACAATGCGACTCTTCTGTTTCGCACTAAGGCCTTCGTCGCGGTTGCCCTTGGAGTCCCGACCCTTCTTCTTGTTCCGCTTGCCACGCGCCTTGTCGCTATCCGAATCAGACCGATTGCTCCTGTCCTTGCGTTTCCGGCCACCTCCACCAGACCGACCCTTCCGGTCACCACTTCGTCGCCGCTTCTTCGACGGACGCGCCTCGCGCTCGCCGCGATTCTCCACGTCACTCCCCGAATCGCTGACGTACTGATCCTTGCGTGAACGCGCCTTGCTGCGCGACGGCTTCTCCGACGGCATATCATTAAACACGAGCGCATTCTTCGTCTTCTCCTTGTACTCCTGCCGCTTCTGGAGCATCTGCTCCTCGGCGGCGCGCCGCTCCTCCTCCATTTTGCGCTGCTCCTCCAACTGGCGCTGCTTGAACGCGATGCGTTCATCCGCCTGCTTCTTGCGCAGCTGGCGCTCCTCTTCGTCGACGCGACGTGCACGTGCCACGTGATACTGCGCTTGCGACAGCAAATCCTGACATTGACGAGCCTCCAGGCCCGCGAGCGTCACGTCGTAGCGCATTCGGTCGCCGTGTTCGGAGAGGTACGTGAAGTACTTATGAGAGAGTCCTAATTCGTGTACGGCCTGCAGAACCGTCGTCAATGTCGACTTCTCATCTTTGAGGATCTGCGTGGCGAGCCGCTGCAGAACGAGCGCGACGTTGTACAACAACACCGTATCCTGGGGTGCGACCCTACGGGCACGCAGTAGTACCATCTTCGCCTCCTTCAGCTTGTTTGCTTTGAAATAAGCGCGTGCGAGGTATTGCATCACTTCGACGTTGTTGTACTTGAAGAACTTTCGAAGGCAGTTCTCGTACATCTGAATGGCGCTGTCGAATTGCTTCTGCTCGACGTAGATGTGGGCGATGTTCAGCCAGACGTCGCAGAAATCGGCCGTGGCTTCACGAACCTGCGCGAAAATGTCGCGCGCTTCGTTTACGGTTCCTTTATGGGCTAGAACTGCGCCGATTCCATTCGCGGCCCAAATGTTTTTCGGGTCGACCTTCAGAACCTGCTTGTACATGGACAAAGCGCGTTCTTGATGACGCTTCCGACTTTCTTTATCCTTGCTGGATTGATGCAGAGTTTGCAGCCAAACATTACCCAATGCAATCAACGAATATGAATCTTGCGACGTTGCTGGGTTTTTCAACACGCGTTCGAATTTTTTCTGACCTGGACCCCATTCGTTCTTCGCCAAATGAAGATTTCCCAGTAGGGACCACGCGTCCGGATGTTCCGTGTTGATTTTCAACGCTTCCTTAAACCAATCAGACGCTTCATAGATCTGCCCTTTGTCGCGAGCCATGCACCCCAAACGCAGATAGCAATCCACGTAATTCGGATGCTCCTTGATGATGTCCTTATACAATTTCTCGGATTTATCGAACAGACACAACGCCTCGTTCATACGAGCCAAATTGTAAGTCGTAGTCACGGATATCGAGTTGTAGTATTGCGGATCATGCTCCGCTTCGGTTTTCGCACGTTGCAAAGCTTCCTCGAGGTGTTTACGCGCTTCCTCCATGTTAGCCAGCCGATAATGCAGTGCTCCCACGTTGTTCAATATCTCCGTGGGGATTTCAGCCTGCACGTCCTTCTTGAGGATCTTGATGGCTGTGCCGTACGCATTCAGCGAGCCCTGCAGATCGGACTGTTCGAGGATTTGCGCCAGCTCGATCCACGCCTCAATGTCATCGGGGAATTGCTCGGTGACCTTCTTCAGGTGGCTCTTGGCGATGTCGCGTTTCGACTGCGATGTGGAGTTCGCGTACAGCGAGCCGAGGATCTTCATGGTTTCGTAGTTGCCCGGCTGCGCTTTCAGCACCTTCTCGAAGCATTGAGCGGCATTTTCTGTGTCGCCGCGATAGATGTACATCTGGCCGAGGCCGAAATGCGGAAGCACGAATTGAGCGGGCGCGAACTGCGTCGCTTGGTAGTAGTACTGGAAGGCCTGGTCGTAGTCGTTTTGCACGTGGAAGGCGCGTGCAAGTTGGTAGCAGCTTTCGGCGCGCATGGCTTCGTTCTCGGTGTTGTGGAAGGCGTGCAGCGCGAGATGCTGCACGCGGCGGTAGTCTTTCTTGAAGAAAAAGTGGTTCGCCAAGTGGTTGAGAACCATCGGATTGGAGGAGTCGATGGTGTACGCCTTGGAGAGCATGTTCACGCCGGTGCGGATCGTGTCGGGCTGCTGCTGGTTGAGCTTGAGGATGGCGAGCCCGACCAGGGCGCCCACACATTGCGCATCCAGCTGTAGGGCGCGCTCGAACGCCAAGCGAGCCTTCTCCTGGTTGTTGAGTTTCATGAAGCAATGTCCCATACCCAGTCGCACTGCTGCTGGACAACTGGGATTTGTTCGCAGGGCTTTCTTGTAGAAGGCAAGGGCTCCTCGATAATCCTTCTTGTTGTATGCAATGCATGCCTTTCCCAGCAAGGATGGAATATTGTTGGGTGATTGATTGAGCACAAAGTTGAATTGTGCATCAGCATGATCCATCTTATCTCCTTCCAAGAGACAGAAGTAGGCGCGCCCCAGCAAGTGATTCTAAAATTCCATACCTTTATCCCTAAATACTTTAAATCATGAAGGAGATAATACCTGGTCATACATGATGATCTTATCTGCTGTTGTATACAACAAAGTTGCTTTTGTAAACAGTTCCCTCTTTCGATCCTTGTTCTTCTCCCTATTTGCTTCCTGCACATAGTATGCTGCAAGCATATCAAGTGCACGCATTTGATCCTTTTCATAGTCCTTGTATAATACATTGGCATCAGTTCGAGAAAGTTCCAGTATTTTGATAAAATCATCAATTTTATTTTGCTTATAGTATTCCAACTGAAAATGAACAATGCTAGGAAACATCACAAATCATTTTCTCACAATGACTTACAGCCAAATTCACCCATATGTTTAATTGGGCATGTTCCTGTCGTAAAATGCTCCATACTTCTTCACCATCAGGCAATTGATCCAAGCACAGCTCAATCACCTATAAAACAAAATTGTTGATGTTTATTATTTATGCAGGGTCAAATGCATTGGTTATTGGACTGTTAAAACATACCTCGTCTGTATCCCGCAAGGGGATTTCTATGGACCCAGACATTTTATCTGCACTAGTACGCTATTAGTACATAATGAAGAAATTTATTAAATCACGTAGGCCAATAAATGCAAACACAAAATTCTTAGTCCTGCCACAACAAACTGAAGGGACAAACAACTAAGAATACAATCTAACCTCCTTTACGTCTACGTCTACGTAGAATTTACTGCGCGTGCGTGGGTTTAACGCTGGTTTAGCGCGGAGTAATGTCCATAGATGTCCTTGCTATGCCGAATTGCAACGATAAATACAACATCCATCTTTTATTGGATCCAATTGCTTATTGTTTATCTGCGGTTGGTGTGGTTGGTGTTTTGAGCACGTGTTAAAGCAACTTGCAGCAGTTTGTTAGTATAAATAAACCTTTATAAATCTAGTGATTGAATAATTAACTCAATATTGTTTTTTCAGTGTCGAACTGAGGATGCTTGCTATTATTGGGTAGGTTCGTTTCTTTAAATATATAAGCTGAGTGCTTTTCCTGTTCCGGGCTGAATTACTTAGATTATTGTTGTTGGAATACCATATGTGTGGTTGCAACCACTGTGTATTATAAACCATTCCCTTAAATGTAATGGTCATCACATATAATAGTGATCAAGAAGATGATGTTGCGAATGAGAATTTACAAGTACACTTAGGGTCTTTAGTTCAAGTTGCAAAAACTGGAAGCAGAAAGTACATCATCTAATAAGTAAAATTGTCAATATTTATTAAATTTATTAATGGTAGAACATTTTCAAATACTTTGTTGATTAGAGACTTTGAGTTTATTGCACTGTAATACTTCACTACAACAGTGTGTTTTGGATTTTTCTTTTATTATCAATGTTGAATGAATGAGTTCTTAATCAACAAAGTTTTTAGTCAATATTTAGTTATTATGAATAACATCCCTTATCTCATAATCTTATTTATTGCTTTTTCTGTTTCAGATTCTTCATATACTGAGAGAATCATAATTACAAGCATTACCAGTTGCAGAAATTCATAGTAATAACATTGGATCTTTGGAAAGCATCATAATGTGAGTTTATTCAGTAGACTCTTATTCTTCTAGTGCCTTTAAACCATTTTTATTGTCTTTACTTGCAGGAGCAGAAGGCTGCATTCTATTGCAAATTTCGATATTTTATAACATTTTGCTTTCAATGAAGCAAATGAAAGCTTACTCACTGAAGACATTTTAATTTTATATAATTTGTATCCTTCTAATAATGCTTTTATTATTTTAAAGGATTATTATCCGATAATTTTTAAAATTTTCAATTTTAAATTGAATTTTCGGAAGCCTTGGACCGATTTTTTTGAATGCAAATTCGTTTTGCTTATAATAATACACCATTTCGAACTGTGAGAAGGTACTTGATTATTTCCTTTTTGCTAAAAGGGTTACTGCCGTCATTAATTGCATTTGTCGGCATCCCTTGCCTTTGCACAAGCATCTCACGCTCTGCTTACGCATATTCGGCTTAAGTCGCTTCGTCTCGCTGCAGTAGTGCTCAGATATTATAGGCGTGCGGACGTATGCTCTTGCTGCTGTTCCGTGTTGAATTATGTGATGAAAAATTGCAACGAAAAAAATAGTGCTGTGATTAGATAACCAAACAGAGGTATTAAACATGTAATGTAACATGTAATTAAGGATAGTGACTTATTCGTGCCATTCGGTCGGTTTGTTTAAAAGATGGTAGAATGTCCGCCATTTTTGTGATTGCCGTACGTTTGTCATAAGTCAGAAAGGCACATTTATTTAATCCCCGGTTATTTGTTTATTGGGTCTTTCGAAATTTTCTCGAATCGAATTGTTTCGTTGAAATTAATAAGTTTGTGCAAGTTAGCTGGCAAATTGAAGATTGGTTTCTAGATATACATGCAAGATTTAACTCCGCTATACCCGTCCCAAGCCGGGGGCCTTATCATGCAAGAGGTAAGGAAGGAGGAGGGTTCGAGGAGTAACAACCTCGTTAAAAAACCAGGGTTCAACTGGC
>JARJDZ010002221.1:0-17385 GCA_030264555.1 Aleochara sp. GC000083 | reverse complement strand
CTCATCTCTTATTCAGCAAATTTATTATACAAAACGTTTCACACTTTGCTTCTTAGCATGTAAGCAAACGATCATTATGCATAAATAAGTAAACAGTTATTTAACAAAATAACAAATGCGCCAAAATTTCTCCAGTGGCTGAAGTCGTGTTAAGCCTATTTATTTTCGTAATGCTCTCATAAATATTTTATTAAAGAAATATGTTTAATATTAGAGCCCCTTTTGCTTCTAAATACAAGCATATATTTAAGAGAAGGTACGCTAATAAGAAATTATTAGTTGGAAATATTAAATTTGTGCTTTCTCCCATCAGAAATGTAATCTTTAAAAAATAATATCAACTTGAATGCTAATTTCTATAACTCTTCTCTGATGATCTGTATAATATATAATATGAAATAGGACGAATCATGTTTTCACTTGCATATTTTATATCCTTTGTTGATTTAAGATTTCATAACTTGAAAGTTATGATAATATTTGGGCTGGGATTCAAAATTTCAATAAGCAAAATTTCAATATTCTACAATAATGAAAATAGTAGAAGAATTTTCTATATTAAGTATAGAACAATGCTTTGCTTTTCAATTATTAAAATTTACATGTACAATTGTTTGAAAATTTCCCAAAAATAATTAATCTATTATCAAAAAGTTCACACTTGATTTCTTCCACATTTAGGATTTGAACATCTCACATTTTCGAAACCAGAATTCAAAATCAATTTATTGAACTGTTGAAAATTTTAATAAAATTGGCCATGCTTATAGCATGCAATTTGTACGTCTAAGTATCAGATGTCTTGAAACCATGAGAGCGGCACTTTAATAAATGGCGAAGCATTTGCATGAAAAATCTCGAATGTTTTCAAGATTTTATCGTTGAAAGTGATTTATATCAAGATGTTGCAGATATTAACCCATTTTTCAGTTGCCTTCTTCAAGCTTTCATATCTACCTCCATCAGTTTTCGTTCTTCGTTTGCACCACTTCACCTTGTTATATACAAATTGTTTCCAGGTCACGAATTATAATCCCTCATCTTACTCTACTTGATTTTTTTGAAATCTTCTGGGATTCTATGTTTTTAAATATCAGGTCAGAAAAAGGATTGCCACAAATAAATATGAATAAAACAATGTTTTCATTGTTTCATGAAAAACTTTTACTTGTTATAAATACGTTTGAATCTTGTGTTTATTAACAAGACTTATAGTATTGACATATTAGGTTGAAGTGTTAAATGCAAAAAATGCCAATCAAAACAATTTAACATCGCAAAATTGAAACAATAAGTGTTATCATATAAAAAACAGAATAGAAAGTAACATCAATCCATAAGATATTTTTATTATCTTAGAGTGTAGAAATGATTTGTTATATTGCATAAAGAATGACAAAAGTAGGATAGACAAGTGTAATACAGGATTGTCTTTTGTATGTCTCGTAATTGAATTACTAGGCTTTGTTGTGACATTTCGCAATCCAGTCACGACTTATTTACTCGCCGATTAAAAAGCCCAAAGAAACTGCTTGCAGATATTTGGGTGCCTTTCTTCCCAGGATATTTTAGCACTACTTCTTCAATATAAGTTTTGTTTTTCAGTTTAATACTTTAATGGATATATCAATTTATATGTCATATTGCCCACATTGTCATGAAAAGTCTAGAAAAGTGTATATATATGTTTCCGGTGTAACAACGATGACTTTCTGGTATACAAAAAAAATTGTCAATTAACAATCCAATTAGAACTGAAATTTTAAACATGAAATATATCTTCTAGAAGAAACTTTTCAACTTCTTCTTCAGCTTTATATTAGACCCATCTTTTACAAAATTTGTCAATTCACTGAAATACAACTTCAGAATTGTTCATTGTGCGGACTAATTTGCAATAATCAATGAAAAATTCAATGTGTTTATCGCGACAATTTATCAGCTTGCCAGCGCAGCAATCGAGAGGCGGTTGACTTGTTTGTCTATATTCTTTCGACAGCCAAACTGTCTCTGATAAATGGCCGGCATCTGTCACTGGAGGCAGTGACAACGTCGATGGCGGCTTCGGAAGGATACTACCCCAACATAAGTATTTATTTGAAGCGGCCCCATAGTTTACAGCCTCATAAAATTGCGCCGGCCTTCAAGTAGTTTTATTGCGCACTCAACTTTTTTAGTTGCCCATGCCGCAAAACGGCCACGAATTTAAGCTCGATTGCATTGTGTGCTAGGTTTTTTTCACCCACTTTACACATTCACTGAAAGCGCTATTAAAACGGGGTGCAATTGTTTAAATGTTCGACGTTTCAGGTTAATTTGAGATTTACGATACATTCGTCCAGCCACTAATTTTATGGTGGAATTGTTCTAGAACTTTTGGTTTAATTTCGTTGCGTTGATTATTTTCAAAAAGTAAATTTATCTTTTCAAAGAATAGTTAAAGCATCTTTATTTTTGATGGAATTTTTTTGAAAATGTCAAAAAAAGATTCACTTCTAATTTTTGAGTTTTTCAGAAAATTTATTAATTTCTTGTTACATCTTATTCCAGCAAATCAAAAGAGTCATGTCAAAGATAATGATTTGAAAATAGTTTTATGAGCAAGATTAAGTCACGTTACCCACATAAAACTACATACTACATACCAAAATGGCGACCAAACATGTTTTTTTTTTATTTATTTGTTGCTACCTTTGGTTTCTTTGCTTGCTACCAATCTTTGGCGACTTGCGCGTGCCTTTTGCCCTATCGCCAATTGAGAAATGCGCAAATCGAGCGAAACTGTTGTTGTTACCTCAGTTCGCAGATCGTTGTGCAAAGTTGGCCACCAACATCAATGCACTGCAGTAACGATTTTCATTTCCAGGTGAATGCATTGTGCACACACTGGAACTGAGTGTTAACTAAAATGTAAAACTAACTTCCTTCAAGGTATACACAATAAATTATGAAGTACCACTGCAGAGATGTATTCTAAAGAATATTACAAAATTATTGAAAACTTCAACTTGAAATATCAATTAAGTTTGCTACTTTCTTTAAATTTGATGAATTGATCTTTTCAAATTAAATTTCTCCAAGTGAATGATGCAAATAGTATCGGGTGTATCGAAAGGGAAATTTTTCAATTTAGCAAACTGTCAGTCAATCTCGGAAAAACCAACGTGCAAGTTGGTTGCACTGGTGCAAATTGCAGGCAATATGCAAAATATCAATGTCGCACGTTGCTCGCATGATGACAGTTTTCTATTATATCACATGGAAATGTTTGAGATATGACTCGAACGTTTCACTACAACATTTCCCATTATTTCCAGTGGTTGTCAGCATTTTGTGCTTTTGCTTTGTGTGACTTGTATTTCACTTTATGTCCTCATAAGTTCAAAGGAAACTGGTATTTTTCTGTTTTGTCCAGACCAGAAAGAATGAAATTCTTGTTTTATCCGTTCATAGATCCACATATTGAAAAGTTGAATAATTTCAGCGCGTTCTATGGAGTTTTGTTTCTGTTTATATCTTTAGTTCGCAATTAGTTTGATTTGTTGCAATTGTTACATTTATGTTTACAATCAATTTTTAAGGATAATATTTTTAATTATATTTCATCAAGGTATGGATTTTTGGCCTTCTGAAATGATTTTAAATTTTCAAGTTTTTCAATTTGTTTCTTCCAAGAATCAATAGCAGAAAATAATGTCAATTTAGAATCACGTGCGTGAGATAATATTCATTTATATTCATATTATTGATAATCTCTGCAATATATCAGTAAAATATTCATGATTTTGGCGACAAATTGCGTGAGCAGAATTCTAGAGGAAACTTTCACTGGAATTCTTAAAATGGAAATATATGACATAAAATTTCCGGTTTTTTTTATTATCTTCAGGGGAAAATACACGATTTTTATGATGGTGAAATGAAATTTTGTAATTGAACTATTTATCATATCAAAAATAAAATTCAAAATGTCATATTAGTATTTCTCTTCAGATCTTTCAATTAAATCTAATAATTTAAACATTCTCAAGTTTGAATCATTTATTGTTTCCCATCTTTTGCAATTTTTATTCTTTGGGAAGGACCGAAACTCTCGTTTATATGCAGACTTGGTAAATCGAGCAGGACTATATAACGCAGGCGAAATGAAACGTAACGGAAGGAAGCAGAAGAAAAAAGGTCATGAAAAAATAAATGAAGAGCACAGACTGAAAAGTCTAGTGACTTCTGAACGTTATGAATGAACTCAATCGGCAACCGCAGAACGGCCGAATTTTTCCTTCTCGACTTTCTTTGCGCTCGTTTAATTTCATTCGGTATGCTTGATCAGGTTTTATGTGATTTCGGCAAATTGAATTTGCACATCGATGACACTCACCGCATAAATTCCTTTCTGGCAAAAATCGTCCACGCTTGACGCGCTGAGATTTTCGAAATTGTATCGACAATTAATATTCATGCAACGTTTTCATCGCTCGTCTACATTTTTTTCACCAATGTGGGAAGTATGGTACTCGATCGAATGAAATATTCGCAATTTTATAAAATCGTTACAATTTAATTGCATATTGATTCAGAGCCGGTAAATGTGAAGCACTTTAAATCTGCATTGATATTAGATTTATCACTAGTAATTTGAACAACTTATTAAATTTCCATCATAATTTCAATATTTTGTATGAATATGTATTTTTGCAAAATCGAAATTTTCGTTTTGTTCGTTATTTGATATTAATTGCAAATTATTGGTCCTCCTATAACCAATTTAACAGAAGGCAAAGAAAAACTCTGAAATACTTAAAAAATAAAATCATCACACCAATGAATTTCTTCGATTTGCATTCCTCATAAACAATCAATACGATTACACTGCATAAACCGAAAGCAATATCTTCTCGTATATTGAAATTGAAGATGGAATTGATCGAATTTTAAGCGGCTTATCGACGAGTTTTGAATATTTGCCAAATGGCACACGAAGCGAAACTGCTTAAGAAGTGGCAAGGTAAAGGAAAACTCGGAATAAACTAATTACACGCACATTTTATGTATTCATGCTATCAGCATCCTGGAATCGCTGGAAAGCGAGCGAAGAGGTTTACGCCTCTAGTGGAATGTTCATTAAGGAAATTATTAATCAAACACTTAGTTGCAAGAAGCGCGCCCATAGTCGCAGAATTTAATTAATTCAAATCTTGTTTATATAAGTGATTTATATTTACGCCTAGATAAATATTGAAGGTGCTCATTTAACGCATTTAGCCGCGTTAGTTTTCTAATAATTAATGCAAATTTTACTTCAGCATTTTGTAATTGTATTTGTCAGGAATGTGCATTCAGAAATTATTTACATACTCTGTTCATATTTTTTTCTTCAAAAATCAAATTTTATAAAAAAAATCACTTGTTTATGATGGTATTTTCACATGTGTGATATATTATATTTTATCGAACAAAAATTTCAAGAAGGCAGAAAGTGCAAAAATTTTCAACTATTTCAATCAAAAGTGAAATATTTCGATTTAATCACAAGTAAATAAATTTATTGAACAATTTGAATATTTGCTTATAACATTCACGTAAAAAGTCATAACAAATGAGAACTGGAAATTTCTCATGACTCCAGCTACTAATTTAACAAACATAAATTTTCATGCGTCCTTTTGCTTTCCTTTAACAAGCAGAATTTTTTTTATAATACATTCCACGCATAACAAGTACACATTCATTTATTCCGTAATTTATTTAATGTAAAAGAGCGACATGCATAAAAGATGATTGTTCGTTTTCCAATGGGAAGCCAAGCGTATTAGACGACTGGTACCATCCACATCAGACAATACATAAAGTTACAAATTCCACACATTTTCTCTGCAGAAAAGAGCGCCCAACTAAACGTCCTTGTATGAATCAATTTAAAAGAGAGCAGAAGCGGCGAAAGGATATAAAAAAATGGCAGGATCTGGGCATGAGGCAGCATGAATATTTGTATGTATGTTGCGCGAGTGCGGAAAACTCCTCTCGCAGACCTTGTTGAAAACTCTTCATCTTGGTGCCACCGCAGAAGCAAAGCGGGACCCGCATGTGCAAATTATACAAGAGCGAAGATGTAAACATGGAACACATGTAAAACGCTCGATTTTGCCTATTGGTGTTCGGGGACGGTCTGTTTACATTTGGTATGCAGGCTCTATGTAAATGAAAGCTGAATTTATTCGAACAAATTCTATTCCAGTACCTTTCAACGCAGGCAGGATTTTTAAGATGCTAAAAAGGGGCAAATATTGTAGTTCTTCCACGAATCAGTAAAAAAATAGTGAGAGAGTTCTTTTTGCTGGTCTTAATAATTTGTAGAAAAAAAATTAATTATCTATGGGTAGCCAAAATTAATTAATTATTAATGAAACTTTGAGGTAAGAAAATCTTCTTTTTGAAGTGAAAATTTTATCAGTCACATTCAATTGACGAAGTTGTTTTTAGATATTTCCTCATTTCGTATTTTAGTTACCAAAAACCGATTGCTTCATTTTTTCATAGTAAAGTGGAAATTTCACAAGTCCTCCTCAATCAATATGTTAAGCATCTTAGTGTTATTAGTTTATATTCAAAATTTGGTGGAAATTGGCCGAGAAAATCACGTGGAGCTAATGATTAATAATTTGTAAAAAAAATGATTCCCGATAGTGTAAGTTCATGAATATGTCCATGAATATATAATAAATATATAATAAATTTTTTGTTCTACAATGACATCTTCATTAAAACCTACATGCTTTTTTATTTTACCCAAGATAATTCCCTTCTTAGAATTTACTAATATCATTTATAGTCTGAAGAACCATTTACAATTCCATTTTAAAATATTCAGTCGAGCATTTATATTTTGCTTATCGTCTGGCATAACATACAAAATATAAAATATTTCACATGCTATTGTATTTTTTGGTTTGTGTCGAGGAGTTATTTTCCAAAAGCAGATAAATTCGAATTCAATGCGTTTCATTTTACACGATCATTAATTATAACGACATAGAAGTACGACAATTGCAATTAATCAGCATGTCACACGTTTGTTAAATGCTGTGATAATTTGGACTAATAAACTTGGTGATTGCATATCAGTCATTGGTTTTGTTAACTGAAGAAGAGTAATTAATGATCAAATAGGAGTATTATTAATTTTGGGGAACAAGCACACAAAATGTGTAATTGATACTCAAACGACAACAAAATGTGATTATTTTTACTGTCATTGACAATTTTGAAAAGAGTAATTAAAGGTGCATCTTGTTTAATACTTGCATGTATTTGATTAATAAATGAAAACCAATGAATGTAAAATTGAATGTCCAATTAGTGGACCAGTTCTTCACCCCAAAATGAAATTGGATTTTTGAAGATGTTCGTGAATTTTTTGAGTATAATATTTTGTCAATGATATTCATGACACAAATTCTCATTGAATTCTCATTGAATGTGTCTCAAAAAGTTTAAGTTCTAACCAAACTTCACCTCATTTCTTCTTGTTATAATTCATACATTGTCTTTTTTCATATCTAGAGTTTTCTTTATGGAATCATTGTAAAATGTTTCCATGAACTCTTCCGAAATCTTACGTAATGCGAATTTTATATCAGCACTAACTTCTACTCCAGAAAACCAGATCATTCTACCATAAACGAGTCCTCCAACATGAATCACTTCAAACTATGTCGAATCTTCAGACTCGATGTGCTCTTTAAGGACGTAAAATCATTTCTGTCGTGCATAATTTTCAATCAATCGATTTTAAGTGCAATACATCATTTTATGATACCTCGAGCTTGACTTTATGTCGTAGTAAGAAGATGGCTCTTAGAATCTGGATAATGTGGATCATATATTGTGGTGATATAAGTCTATTCGCACAATATGAGATATATTTACTTGTTAGATATTAGTGAAATTTAGGGTTGGTATTAATTGTGGAACTTTGGGAAATCAAAATATTATTGATGTTTGCATAAAATTTCTGCATGGATGAAGATAAATGGTTGCCTCTGGAGATAAAGTTTAATTTTCTTATTTGGGATGTATACAAATTTTGTAAACAGGGAAATGCTGCTGTTAATGTCAGAAATTACATTTTCCCCTCATATATTTAGGGAATTATGCTTTAATCCATGTTTCCTCGTATTCATTAAGAAAAATGATAATGTCAACTGCCTACATGCTGCATACGACTCTTGTGATAAGATTCCAAGCTTTTCAATGCAAGTTGATGTTAATTTTAAGTTTGCATAAATATATAAGCAGATTTACAACAAAATATTCAACAACGTAATGCTATAAAGTACTGAGGTTCGTTAAAGATCTATGACAAGAATATTGTTTACATTATGATTACATAATAATTCATTTATTTTCCAACGAATACAATGAAAACTTTTCAAAATGGAAAACAATCTGAAGAACATTTTTGGTTCCTCGTCATAATTTCATTACAACCCGTGATCCAAAATCTATTTTTTGACCTCTTTATCAATCTTCTTATTTTTTCATCTCTTGGTAAAATCTCAAAGAAAATCGATTTCCATTTAATCCTTTTACCCCTCATATATATTTCAAGCATATTATCATTGATGTCATGTAAGCATGTCACACACGATTCTGATCTTCCAGCGTATCCACTCATTGACCTCATGAGCCGACCCTAGATAGCCGCCTCTGGTCATTATCATCGGTCTTGTCGTTCTGATGGGACGTGCAATTGGCAGTTACCACTCGGAAGCCCAGAAAGCTCCACTCAATATTGAGCCTCCTCGTGTGTGCATCGAACAGACTACATTATCTATCAATCCACTCAACAACACGACATTCAATACCGAACGAAGGTACACAATTGTACCCTCATGGGGTTCGTACCCGAAGTACAATTTAATCATCACCTGTATTATGTAACAGCACTTCAACATTAGGTCCACGTTGGATGTCCTTTGATGTCTCACATCTTCTTACCTTCTTATTGTTATCGAGTAGGCAACCTCTAAGTCTTTGAGGATTTCTGCCCAATGTTTGATTTGTTAATGGATGCAATGTTAGAAAGCCCAAAAGAGCTGTACATACAACTTTTAGATCGGTCAATTGAAATGATTACTGAATGTTATATTGTATATTTTAGGATTTGCTTTCTGTAACTCTTCGTGGAGATAAAAGGACAATGTACCTTCGTGGGTATACACGATTTATACAGTAATTACGTGCTGTTTGGTTATTATTTAGGCAAGGCCTGCAGGGTGAACACAGAGCGCACCAACATGGTCATTAAAACGTTTGTGCAATTTGCGATCATTACTAGTTTGATTTATTCATTGCGAAAACCACGTAATGTTTTCATGAAGGGTTGGATGGTGAGCAAATTGGGCAATGCTTTACGGAGTCATCCCCTGGTGAAATTAAGCAAAACACACCAAATTTGTACTGGGTAAAGGTGTAATTGCCACAACCCTTGATTCACTCATTCTAATTCTGATATGTATTTAGCAACGACCTCGAATATTTGTAGGGGTGCTTCTCGTTGGTCCCTTATTACATGAAAATTATGCAAATCTAATTCGCATTTTAATGCTCCTTAATGATGATTTCTCTATTCGAATTTGATCATTCATCAAATATTGCACAATTTGTGTTGTTCGAATTTAGTTTATTCTGGTGTTACTTAAGAGTCGAAACAACACATACATAAAAATATTGTAACAAAATATTCAATCGAATCAAAATTACACAGGAAGTGTTTCAATTTGCTAAATGCTTGCTGCTGTTTTTTGGCATTGCTCCCTTCGCCCAAAATCTTCTTCCTTCATCTGTTTGCTCTGGGTTTGCTTGAGCTGCTTGCAGTCAAGCGGAATGGCATTCAAATGACTAGCAATGTGGCTTGGCGCCATCGTAAAATTCGATTTGTTTATGCTCCACATACAGCCCATCGAAGAATAAGATAATAGAATCGATGCGCGGAACCTTTGTTGTGCCTCAACGTCTTGCAGCGATATCATCGATGATGCTGGAGTGGAAAAGCTATAAATCCCGCCCCGAAAATATAAAACATCAATACACACATCGAACAAGCTAGTACAAAATAGAATGTATCTCACGCCTATCGCGTGCTTTCAGCGTCCATCCATCCGCGCATCGTTTGCGAAAGGCGACAGGCTAGTGCAATATTCGTTTCATATTCGAGTATGCGGTGGGTAACAAAAGGGCCCCGGGCATAAATAAAACGAAATTGGCGACTGGCGTATGGCAGGCAAGTGAAATATCACTCATGGTGCTTTTCGTGAACTCGTGCCATAAACCGATTGATTTAAAAACCGAAACGAAATTGTTTCGTGCCGTTCGCCACTTGTTTAATCGTTGTTTGGTTTGCTACCGAATTTCGAACTTCAACACTGTGAAATTATGGGATCAGATTGAGATGAAAACGCTTGCAAATCAAAATTCATGATGTGATAAATTTCATTTTCAAAAATTGACATTTTCTGATTTGTAGCATTGATCTCATTGTTTCTGAAATTTCTGAAATTCCTCAAACACGTTTTGAGATGTGTTTAACCAATTTCAAATGTGTTTGCAACTCTTCTGGAATATGCGGATAAAACCTTATTTACGTACAAACCTTATTTAAGTAACTTGTTTTAACAACATGGGAAAGCTACGTGTTGATGTAAGCAAATTACTCGATTTGAAGCTTGTATGTACACCATATTCGATGCGAGTTTCCACGCTCACCAACTTTTCAAGGACCTCGACTACCGCTACTTCCGGGACTGAATGCGAAATAATTATTACTTTTGCTTAACTCGGCAACATGTGTATAATTTAATGAACAAGTTGCTTATAGTGTAAGTTCCGCTCGCATCGCAGAGTAAAGCAGAGCGAGCATGCTAAGTTCTAGTCCAAGTATGTTCTAGTACAATATGATTTCCGTAGTCATAGTTGGCTAACATTCACCATAGAAAAGTTACATTGAATTGCACTCCGCCAAATTGTACTTTCATAGTTTGCATTTAGCCTGACAGTGCAAGTCTAGAAAAAAGTCCGAAAAAACAAACATAATTTTATACAGGTGAAGTTTTAATTACAGTTATAAAATTCACTTTGTTTTTGCAAATTATCAATCATTGGCATTTTAACCCTAATTTTATGTTTTCTTTTAAAATTCATGAAGACACAAAATTGTATGTTTAGACATCTTCATGTATAGGGTTGCCAAGTCATTACACGCGTCCAACTAAAATTTGTTTGTTGGATATGTTAAATCTAAGTTGAATGTAAGAAATGTCATAGTTGTATTCCATTCTCTTCTAAAAACATTATTAGAGGTAATTTTATACATTTTATTCAACATTATTAAACCAATAATAAATAGTGTTGTCTTGCAATCATTAATTACAATATTGTGATTGATCAATTTCAGATGCCCACATCAATTCGAAGAGCAACGGTTCACCTTGGATAGAATTTGTTGCTGTTCTGACTGCTTGATGGTAAGTTTACAACATTTAATTACTCTTTGCAAGCAACTAACATTGAATATGATGTTCTGATGGCTGTAGAATGGTTTTAAGAAGTTGGTATATTCCTGCAAAACAACTTTGTTATAAGACACATTCCATAAGAAATGTAATATCCTGTTGAGTATCTCTCTTGCTGTTTTCCCCAGCAGGGGCATTTGCTGCCATAATGCAAAATATTATATGAAGTCGTTATATTGTTAAATAAGTAATGAACTATCTTGGGGTGTCAAATCCAGGTGTGAGTTAATTGCAGACTCATAATTTGTTTCACGAGTTATTGAATGTTTTCTGAGTTGTTAGTGAATTTCAATGTCAATGTTTCTGAAAAACGATGCCTCTTCAATGTTTCTTGTAGAAGACTAATAGCTTTTCAAAATAATTCAGAAGAAATAGAGTCTATTGTTAACAATTCCCCACGTTTACCTCATTCTGCAACATTATCTTCTCAGTACCAATATTGTATAGGAGAACTTCAATAAAATTTCCAAATTGTGCCAATCACTTTGTGCAAAACCCTCAGATCTTCAATTCAATTTGAAGTACAATATAACAGTAAATTGTACCATAGAATCCACCCATAGATTCTTCTGTGTCTTCTACATTATAGAAGATTTGAAATACAGTATCTTATCTAACTCCCTGCGCTTATTATAACCAATAGTAATAATAAATCTTCCTATCAATAGGTTTCATCCTGCAATTGCACTTCAGTAAACTCGTACCTTTCATAAATTTGCGTCGCAAATTAATACCAAAAAACGATATAAGAAACTTATAGAGGTGAAATAAATTGAAATCTTAGACAATTGTTCCCCTATGAATATGTGGTGCGAGCAAAGATAGTCCAAGCGGAATTTCACTCATGGGAGTCGAGAGTTTTCCAAAGTATAACCCAAAGCCCCGAGGTGGCACTTCCTCATACACACAGCCACACCAACCGCCATCAACAGCGAGTAACATTGTCGGTGAAACCATAGCAAAACCCAAATGAACCTTGTCGGGCACATATACATCTGTAACCGATTCGGTTACTGGTATTGTTCTTTATCCCGCCGCATTCATATAATATACAAGCGTAATAAAGTTGGTGCGCCGCCCCCGCCTTCAGTACTTTAGCGACCGACGACATAAATTTCATTTGCCCGACGTGCAAATGAACGCCGAGCGCGACTTGTATTAATAAATTAACTGACATTTCGATGGCATCGTTTTTAATTTATGTATAATTAAGGCTGCGCGCCCAAGCGTCCTAATTAATTTTAATAAGAATTTTACATTGTTCGATGATAATAATACCGATCCATTGAATTATTCATTGCTTGATTTCATCGACTCGCATTTCATTCTCACAAGCCAATTAATAAACACATTAAATTGGGCAAGGAATGTTGATTATCTTCATCATTTTATATTTGAATACGTTAAATATCATTCTATCGTTTCGATTCCAATAAAAAAATCAAAATTTTGAAAATTTTTTTCAACCCAAACAACTGAATTTCAGGTTTAAAAACATGAATTTTGTGTTCACCAATGAACAAATAACTTTTAAAATACTACAACTAATAAACTAACAACGCGTTGTCAAACATCGTTGGAGTGCATTGAATACTTCCGGTTTTGAACTCGTGAATATCCGAGTTTTCCACAAGCACTAACAACCACGAATACTCTTTGTTTATGTCCATTAGTTGCCATAAAACTGTTTTAATGAGTTGAGCGTTCTGTAATTTTCACTACAAAATTACATGAAGGGAAATTAGCGTTAAATGATTGTGTTTGATTCATCAATAATTTATCAGAATTAAATAACATACGAATCAAATCAATCGACTCTATGGAAAAACCATCATTGGCAATATTTTATGAAGGTTAGCGTAAAATATTTCTTGTTTTGATTCATTTACCTCAACTTGGAGTATCGAATGAAAATTAATTTCGGTTCTGCCAATTTCATATAATGGATATTGATCTTTTCACTTTTTGAATCTTGAAATTACTCCAATGCAGAGGTCTGCAATCTACAAGAAATGTGTTTGCATAACTTCACATAAATCACATAACGAGATGAATGTTATTATTAACGTGAATTATGTAGATTGAATTTGTCCTCGTGAACGTAATCATAGAACAGTGGAGTACATAGAGTCAAGTTTTTCCTGTTTTCTTCTCATTATTTCCTTCAGGATTGGATTATTTTCCCTCGTAATTCATGCTCTTGTTTCTCCTCCTTGTTATACATTTCATGCTCTGGTGCCAACAATATTTTCTTATAAAACATTCATATTTATCTGTTGTATGATTTATGAATTGATATTTTTTACTGATCGGTTCTTTTTGGAATTTTCTGTATTGTTGTTTCTTGGAGCGTTATTGCAAAATATTGGGCAGCAATTTTTTGCAACTATCATTTTTCATTCGCAGCATTTGACACGGGGAAAATTAACACTTGTTCCAGATTATAAATTCCATTAAATAAAATAACACTCTCATAAAAGTTAGTGGGTGCTAATAATAAGTTATCTTCTTGTTTCGAAGTTTATCGGTCTATTCTTGCGAGGCAATATAACAAAATGAATATGTATCACCGCGGAAACGACCTGGATTCTAAGTATATTTTCCCGCATGCGAAAAGTTTAAAGGACATGTCACAAAGGCCGAAGGCTGTAGTCTCGCATGGCACTTTCCCCACAATTTCCGCATGCACAACGTGATCGTCGATACAGGATGAAGATGTTGATCATAGAGAAGAAAGTATGTTGCCGTAACTTTGTCTGGCGTCGCGCAATATCCACGTAACTTTATGCAACTCAGGTTAAAGTTTGCGTGAACTGTAAACTTGATTTGTACTTTACGAGAGCATCAAATACATGGAGCGCTCGCAGTGTTATATAGTCAAATGCAAAACTATTTCCTGAAACTGTTTTCACTCACCTCGAGTCGTATAACTCAATCTATCAATATGAACGAAACTGATCATAAGAAAGCAATTTCGGATCGTATCTGTTTATAGCTGTCTATTAATGCCGCCCTTGATTCACTCTTGTTATACGAGCTATAATCAAATTAAATTTGCCCTTCCATTTGCAAATGCATCTTATAACGATTTCATGGCTGATTGTAATGGTCTTCATAAAGAATTGTTGAATAATTTAAAATTTTAATTCATGCTTTGGGAATTTTAATAACCACGAGCCATAACACTAGGTCAATACACATTGGAAGCCTTCCAAATTGCAATCGTAAAACTTTTATTTATATCCACCCTATCATCCTTCTAGAGTCTGGAAATTCAGTGCTTCATAGCAAACAAGGTTTGAGACTCAGGGCAATGAAGGGATTCAACTAGCACAAAAACAAATTTCAAACTGTAAATGAGCTGTTACAGACAATTAAACATGAGATTGCTTGAGAAAACCTTCAAATTCCACTTTGGAAAAGAATAGCAAATTAAGTGAACCATTGTTGTGGTGCAGACTTTCTTATGATTTATAATAATATAAATTAAATATTGCTATTTAAGAACTGACATCCAGTAGATAAAATAAACCAGTTCTAGATCAAGGTGCACTACAAGGCGCATCTTGATCTAGAACCGGCATATTTCTACTAGTGTGCTTATTTTGCTCAGTTATTGTATTAAAAGTGGAGAGGGTAATTTAATTCGTGTCACGTGAATTGCTATGAAAGAAAAAATAATTTTCCTGCATTTAAAATGAATACATTTCAAATGCGAATAAAATTCTAGTTATCTCTATGTCTATGAACTTCTGCATTGCAAGGAGACGCATACCTTCGATGGTAACTTTCTACACGTTCACACTTCAGAAGCTGTAAAGCTGGGAAGTTTGCAAGTTTTATCTAAAAGTAGCTTTCTACGCCAGCTGAAAGATAATGAAAAGAAGCGGCCTTCAACTTCTTTCGACTCATGTCCACCGACATTAAATGTGCTCCCCTTGGACGACAGTTGAAAGGATGCCTCCTCGTTCCTCGTCCCCTTCTTTATCTTCTCAATCCAAGAGTGAAAATGAACTTCTTCGTCCTGCATTTAAATTTGAAAAATGGCAAACGTGTTCATGTGCATTCCAAATGAACTTTTAAGGCGTTTAAATTTCGTGAAGGAGATGGACGCATCGTTTTTTTCATCCACTCAAGCGTTACTCGTTCAAGAATAGTGTGCATTACGGAGGTTTTTCATACAAACGTCTTCTTTGCTTTTCTGCCCCCACAGCCAAAAATTACGTTAATTTAAACGAGGCACTTTTCATTTCTTAAGGTTTTGCGTCTTCACATAATGAGCCAAAGGCGGCAGTGGCGGCCGGCATTTTAATATATTCAACACGTCCATCGTAATATTTTAACCGAAAAGATCTCTGTACTGAATGTAAAAAAGTTTGCGCATCGTCGGTCGTCGTCGTTGCTGGCGAAATGAGAGAGGCGAGATATTCAGACGCTGTTGCCCCCACATTGTGCACACGTTGCTTCCGGCCCAGATTCAGCACCGCTTAAATATTTTTGCTACGATGGGTTTTAATTAAACATTTTCTGCGCTCGAATCTAGTTTTTGCGCGTTTGTTACGCTTCCTAGGACACTGAACTGCAATATAGTTTTTTCTACTCCAAAGTTCGCCTCAGGTAATGTGCGTACTATTATGTCAAGCGGAATGAATCATATTTAATAAAAGTTGATGCACATTCATCAACACATTAATTTCATATAGCTTAGGACTACTTTACTAAAGCAAAAGTAAAATAATGATACAAAATGGTTTTCTTTTTATAGATATAAAAATTCATATTTAAAGGTATTGCTTCCCAAGCTTCAGCAGTCTTTTGATTTTTAATTACAAAAGTTATAGTGTATAAAATTATAATCAATGAGTGTGAGTAATATTTAGTTATCAGCAACAAATCTGTGCTCGAAGCATAAGAAATGCACTCGAGTAGTTTTACAACAAGCAAATGAATTTAATCTTAAAATACTTCTTATTCGTAGAAATAATAGCAACAATATTTGCAAAACTTTCGAAGGTCTCATAGCCTTCAAAAATAGGATAAAAAACTAATGTTGCCATTCTTGCCTTTCAGAAATATATCACCAAATTCACTGAAGGCGAAAGGAAACCGATTCGAACTCCAAATTATGCTACCCTGAACGAAAGCTACATGATTGTGGCATAAAGTATCCAGGTACTGTTCAAATTATAATTTTGTCTTTCTTGTGGCCGCTGGTTTTTGTGGAAATACTTTCACAATGTTAATTGATGTACTTTCATTAGTGCAGTTATGGCGTATTTTTTTCGATTTTGTACGTCTTTAATAGTTTAGCTGGATTTAGCTGGATTGGTATGGTTATAATTATAGGAATGTTCTATAGGAATTTTAAGGAGCTCCGATCGGCTTCTAGGCAATTAAATTCTCTATGATAATTTCATTTAATGTTCCAACAAGAAATGTACCTTTTTCGGGTTTGATTACGGAAGAGTTGCAATTTTCTTGTTCAGTTTTGTACATTTTCGGTTATATTTCTCGAACCAATTGTCCGACCAAAAGTTAGGCTTGTAGGCAATTAAATTCTCTATTATTTCCGTGATAGTATCATTTAATTTTCTAAAAGCAAATATACTTTTTCCGGGTTTGAATTCGGAAAAGTTCCATCTTTTTTGTTCAGTTCTGTACATTTTCGCGTATATTTCCCGAACCAGTGTTCCATCGTAATGACTAAAAGTCAGGTTTGTAGGCAATAAACTCTCTATCATGTACGGGATAGTTTCATTTAATTTTCCAAAGGGAAATATACTTTTTCTGGGTTTGAATTCAAAAAAGTTGCAAT
>JARJDZ010002220.1:0-15944 GCA_030264555.1 Aleochara sp. GC000083 | reverse complement strand
CGTTCCAACCGTGGTGGAAGTTGCCATCATAGGGTTGTAAGTCTGGGTTAGTTAGGTCGTGTCCATTCGGGTTGTAAGTCTTTTGCTTTTTTAAACTTCAATTTTCAATTTTCAATTATCTGGTAAGATTCTGATAAGAGGATTGGGATTTTTAAAGTTAAATCTTCAACTTTTTGTTTAATTTTTTTAAAGTTAAGGCAACATGCAGAATAATTGGTTCTGAAGTTTGTTGTAAGTTGCAAACATTAAAACTGGTTGAAATATTATCTTATGAAAAAACTTAGAAAAATATATTTAATTTCCTCATAATCTCATAAATGTTAACTTATATCATTTAAAACCACTCTTAATTTTCTAGCTTGCTTTTGATGCTATTTGATTTTTAATTACAAAATGCAAACGCCTGCAGAATCTTGCAGAAAATTGTAAGGATGTTTACAGGAAGATTGAAATAACATAATGTAAACGTATGTGCATGGAATACAAAGAGACGGAAGCATTGGAATTTGCATTCGCATGCATCCAAAGAGATGTGAGAGCATTAGCAGACGGCAATGGAGAATCTCCCTCTTGAATTTTGCGTGCGCTGTCTGATAGCACAGAAATTAACTAATTGCATTGTCTTGCCTTGCGTCTACGTCGAAATAAACACACGCCAAACATAACCTGCGCACCCGAGCTACAATGTCTTAAGCAGAGCAGCAATCCGACGCGATGGATGGAAAATACATTCCTGCCACGAGATACGTGCTCTTAATTAAATTGCCGGCTGGTTTACGTTTGCACAGAAAATCTCATCAAATATTCATTAATTAAGAAATTAAACGTTTCCACCCTGGCAACAACTTTCCTCGAATTTCCCGAAATACGGTCCTGCATTGTCCATCCATACAAATTGTCCATTGTGTCATAAAAATTATGGCATAAAATGTGCAATATCAACAACCATGAGTATAATATCGCAGCGATCCATCCGCAGTGAAGTAACATTCCGAAAATTCCTCGCTGTCAGTTTTTCCATCCGGCATCCTTGATGTGGGACGCAGGATGCCGAGGAGTCCAGGATCGACACACTTTGTGTGGACACATCCGGCACACAATATTCCACGTCCCGGAATCTCAGCCTCATCCCGCTTTCAGCCCGAAATTCCCCGACCGAAAATGGGGGGATGCCTGTCTAGCATTTTTCATCAGCACGTACATCAATCTTGTTCAGTTTTTCAGCAACAGCAAGTCGGGGAATCCCCCAAGCCTCAAGTCTTCCCCCCACTTTGACCCCCCAGCCCAAGAAAACATTTAATTTTTCCCGTGTAAATGAACTTTTTAGATTTCCATTCTTCCTGGAGGAGTTTCATGAAGTCTTAAGGAAGACGTTTGCTCGTTGATGGAGTGGGGGAATGGGGGGCAGCAAATAAACCCATTCGGAATCAATGAAGCGCGGATTCGTTTTTAATGAGACTTTATCTCGGGCCGAGAGCCGCTATTTTCGCGGCCGCCTCTCACATAATTTCACATCCATTGCACTTCTTCCTTCGCGAATAATACGCTGGCGCTTCGCCGCCGCCCCCGCACGTCCACCACAAGCAGGCACCTTTATAGTCGGGGGGAAAGCTTCGCGGATGCTCCTCGAATGGATGGAAAACTCACTTACAAGCACGCAAAAGCAAGTTTCTCGCCGGCATTGGCGGCGGCAGCATCTTACACTTCTTCTACGTCGACGGCGGCGGCGGCGGCGTCTTCTTCAACGGTTCTGAGGAACCGAACCGACCACAAACCACGATGTAATGAGGCCCATAACTTTGTTCGACTACGTAAATCTAATTCCGGCGCGAACTGTGGAGGCTTTGCCGCCCCCCAAACCATCGCACACATTCTTTGCACTTTTCTGCCCCCGCCGTACCGTATTCAATGGAGGCGGTGGCTTGCAGTAGCTTTCCAAGTTTTGTTTTTCATTGAGATGCCTTTTCTTTTTTGGTTTTTTTGCTTCCTTCTTTCACACTTTTATGCCCGAGGCTGCTGGCTAAGGGTAAAAGTTTGGGGCATTGCTTCTAATTCGACGAGATTTCTTAAGCATTTGCTGACTTTCCGGGGCGAGGATGATGACATTTTTCAATTTTTGGCGCCTCACGTCGTAAAATGGTGTCGAACATTAAACTTTACGATTATTAGCGTTGATTTAATGGACCACATGGGCATAACTTTAATTTCCGCGTTTTGCAATGGCTTAGATTTTCCGGAAAGTTTTCCACGTGATGGTTTTGTTATGAATCGTATGAATTTCATGATTTAATTGCATTTTTTATCCTTAAATTTGTAATAGTATATTTGTTTACTTTAAAATTTCAATTTCAGATCAAAATTTTTCATCTTTCTACTGAGAAAATTTTTTGATATTATACATTTTGGAAAACTCATTTTACATTCTATGATGTGGTAAAATTTGGTTTCAATCAGTTTATTAATTTAGATGTAATAGACATTTTAATGATCGAGAAATCATAATTGATTTTCAACGATAATTAATAACAAATTGCCGACATTTATAAATTTTCCTAGGAAAAATGACTATAGCCATTCTTAGTTTCTTGAGAAGATCTACAAAATGCCGTTTCAACCATTCAAATCGGTTCAGAACTTCCAGAGATATCATATTTTTGGCAACTTTAAAAATTTTACCAAATAAAAATTTAGTACTCAGAAAATTTCAAATCAAAATATCTCAACTTTTCCATGGAATAAATAGGTCATGTTATACATTTTTGGAAAGCACTTGATAAGTTCTTTAATTAAAATGTTATGAATTCGAGAATTTAAAAAATATTACCCTTAAAATGTTGAAAAACATTTGCAATTCTATTCACTTTGCAAAATCGTCCTAAATGATATTTTTGTAGCAAATAGTTATAAATTTTGTATTTGATATAAAAAAAGCTTTCAAGAAAAAATTATGAAACAAAGAAATAAATATATAGTAACAGTGTTTCATAAGGCATTTGCGAAAAACATTGCAAAAATATACACCCACGAATTATGTAAATATGCAAACAGCGATAAAATAGGCTCACTGGGGGCAGGTGTATAGTGCAGAAAACGATTCCAGGGAACGGGAATTACCTAAACAAACGATTTTCTTAAGGGACAGACCCGCCAACGATTGCTGCTCTTCGTGCAAAGAAGGCGGGGGCGGTTCGACTCGATTCGATTATATTTGCACATAAATTTTTCGCTTCACACTGATCTCTTCCCTCGATACCGCCCCCGAATAAATCTTTCTAAACCCAAGGAAGTTTATTCAATAATTTTAAAAAATTACATCCAATGTATTTGTTTTGTATTTTGGATCTAATCTAATTTGCAAATTTTCAAAGATATTTTGTATCAAAGTTTTTACATGTAGATATTTGCAAAAACTAGTCGGACCACAAATTTATTTTCACATATGAATTTATTGAGTGTAATATTTCATATCTTTTTTTTTGCAATTTTGGGTGGTGGTAGAATGGGGGTTAGCATCAAAGAAGTAACTTTGGACACAGTCCGGTCGGTTTTTGATGTAATTTTTTAGCTTCTCATTTCGGTAATGTCCCGTCCGACTACGGTATAAATAACGAATTCCATGATGTTTTATAAATAAATAGCCCCAAGGGGCGGACGGACGGGCGGCTGTCTGAAAAGCAGCCACCGAATATCCACGATATCAGGGATTCCCCGCCATACTCCTCATCCTCCTCCCGTTCCTCCTCTTCTTCTTCTGCTTCTTCTTCTTCTTCATGTTCGTGTTATCTGAACTGGAGGTCCTTGTTTATCCTCGAGCCGCCACATTCGTATTCCTGTTCGGTTTTCGCACGTCTCGGGTTCCGCGCCAGCGCGCGAGATTTCCGAACGTTTTTCTTCGTTTCTTCGTCTCGTCGTCGTCGTCTCGGTAGGTGTAGTTCTTGCTGGTTGTAATGTGAGGAATTTCCCCTATTTCTGTCAGTTTATGCCATTACGGACGCCACTCTAGTGCATTCTGCCTTGGACCTGCTGGGGCCATCAAGCGTCAACGTATCACATTCTTCTTAATGAATGTCTTTGTGTTCGACTTGCAGCAGCAACAACAATGTTTCGTCGGTGTGGCCGAAGAGCTTGCGGATGGTAGAGAGTAGTGCTAAATAAATAAAAAATCAGCGGAATTATTTAGCTTTAAAGGACTGCTATTTGCTTGAGTGCTTTGTTTTAGATGCTCGAGAGAAGAGTAAGAAATTTGCAAAAAGGATTTGTTTTAATCTACATTTTTGTCCGTTGTTTCTTGAGTAGATAAAGTATTGAAATAATCTTAATTACATTTTGTAGGAAATTAAATTACCTTTAAATGGTATATAGAGTGTTTAAAATAGCAGAATATAATTTGGTAATTTTGCGATGGAAATGTATAGTTTCATAATGAATTGAATTAATATTCATTGTAAAATACATCGTGCTGTTTTTCCGTGGATAGTTAATAAATGTCTAAATAAAATAATCCAGTTGTCAGTTCAATTTATAGATAATTAAATTCCCTTTAAAATGATACATAACTCAATATAAACAATTTGATTCTCGTCATTGAATTTGGCCAATAGAAATTTCACTTGCAATTATTGCAAAAATTCATCAACATAGATTTTTGTTTATATCTTCTAAACAAATGAACTAAATAAATTTATTCTAAGTTTATTTTATAGGATATTAAATTCTGTTTAAAATGATAGAAAACTCATTACAAATCTTTGCTAATGATACTTTGATATTAGTCCTTGAATTCTACTTGAAACTGATAAAAATTGTAAAAATTCATTGTCATAAATTTTGATTTATATCATAAAAATAAATTCGCCAAATAAATTAATATTAAACATTTTTGATAGTAGATTAAATTCTCTTTAAAATGATATATAAGTCAATATATATCCTTATTGAAAATACTTTGATATTCGTCCTGGAATTTTACTAATAGATTTGAAACTTTTATTCCTGAAGGAAATAAAATCCTAGATAACTGTAATGACGTCATTTCCTATTTTTACCTGACCTGATCATTGAACACAAGAAAATTTTCGTTGTAATTATCCTGATGAGCAATCAACATGGAGAACATGAGGGAAATCAGTGCCAAAGTGGGGAAAGTGGGGGGAAATTCAACCCGAGCCTGAATGTTTACTCCATCTCGTTCCATTCGAAATCCATTGTGCCGCCATTTATGGCCGCAATCCAAGGTGATATACACTTGCTCCTGCACCTTCGTTGGCACGCTCTTCCTTTGTTGTCCTCCTTTCCCAATTCCCATGTTACATTTCGCCGACGACGACTCGACGAGATCCTCGATCTCTTCCCGTCGACGCGCGACGAACGGGTTATCATCCTTGTTCGATGATTTCACTTTGTCCCCAATTTTCGTCCTCTCCACGTAGCATTTGTGTTGAAAATGGGAATTTCCTCCGTCGTCACCCCGCTCCCTCAGGACCCCACGCTAACGACTGCATTGAGTTCATTTGTTTGATGGCTTTCCATTTTATTAATTTCAAACTTTTTCGGACGCCCACTTTTTCGGTCTAAAAGTTATTTGCCTGACGGTTTATTCCACAAATATAACCCTTTAGACGCCATTGACAGCATTTAAAAGTTTCAAAATCAGAGTTGAATGCGTTTGTGTTTCTGGAACATTCTGTAGATAAATACTTTGCAAGCGAGCATTAAGTCAGTTAGACATTTCATTTGTAGATGCGTCTCGTTGAGTCTTGAGTCGCGCAGTCTATCCCAGGACGAAAATGCGGAAAACACACACCGTTGGTGGCAGCACTGGCGCTCCACTGGAGGAAAATGGCAAGGACATAACATAGTGCCGACCGCCACAAGCCGCCTAGCTTTAATTAAATTCCACAGGTTATATGTTGTATTCCCCCCTTGATTCCCCCCTTCACTCCTTGCATCCTGTTTCTTCCCCCCACTTCGGCTCATTCCATTGTTTCTTGCAACATATACACGTTTTGCGTTTTGTTGCGCACTACATCCTAACACTATTAACTATCTGCGAGGGGGGCAACAACAATGGACCACATTATCAGCGGATTTCCCCCCAATGAGTGCTTGCACGATAACACTCTGTATAATAATTTGAACATTGATAAAGATAACGCTTGCGTTTACGATTTGCCCCTCGAAATTTCGCAATTTAGTGTTAGTCATGAAGTCATGAAGTACACACATCCCCCACTTTTCATGATTCCCCCCATTTTGCGCTACTGAACTCACCTGAGGCATTTCAGCCAGTAAGAAAACAAAACACGTCTATAACTTTACGCACTTATTACTTACGAGTTGGTGCTTATGAGTGCGAAGTGCGAAAGTGCGAAAATGATAATCTTCGCGGTTTCAAGCGTTATGATAAGATAAGCGATTAACCACGGTGATTAAAATGCGTTCGTGTGTAATAAGTGCGTTTGTATCATCCCTTTAGATCTAGCATTATCATTTAGTTTATAGAGTTGTGGTGGAGTTAGTTTTAAGTGTTATTTTTTTAGTAGGTATATTCTTTTAATTAAATAATTTCATATTTTATGATTCTATATGATTAATATTAATTTATATAGTGACGGGATTGACGTATTGAGTAGTTGAATATTTATTTATGAATTTATTTATCAAATTAAATCTCATTTGGGATGTATTTTCTATTTATCTTTAATTACAAATTAATTGCTTCTGTCATATGTTATTTAAATATCAACACGATGCAAGCAAAATGTTAATTTATTAATCATGATTTTACAAATTAAATTGCTAATTGTCACCGTGATACATTTAATTTATAATTTTCAAATGGTTCTCATTGAATTTCAAATGTTATACTTTTGCATATTTTTGCATATATTTACCACAGAATTAATAATAAAACTAATGAGTTAATTAACATAAATTCGTTGATAAACGAAACTTTTTTTGTAAATTTCATCAGAAAAATGATAAATTAAAAAAAGATACTTTTTGAAAAATTCAAAAAACTTTGAATTCATGAATCAACTTCAAAGGAAGTACTATGCAAATATTAATATCACTTAAATGTTTGACATGGAAGTCCTTCAACGTCCAGACGTACGTTTTGATAGGTAAAATTAGTTTAATCCCTATCCTGGACGTTCTGGACTACAAAAGATAAACGCAAGTAAATGGACCCCGAACCAAAAGGTGGAGGGGATGGGAAGTCTAGGTAAACGCGTTTGATAATTTTCGTTGGTTGAGACAATCCCCACTCTCTCACTCCCACTCACCTGAATACAAAGGAACTCATGAGTCCTGGATCGTCCAGGATCGTGCGGGAAGGCCTATGAATGCGAATTGCTCGGCTGAAAAGGTTAGGAATTAATGGCAATTGCCGACAAGAGGTTAGAATTATTACCGGACATTAATTACCTGCCCCCTCGTTCCCCAAGGTTGGACGCCAATTGAAAACGTCAAAAAATTTTAATGAACGACTTGCACTTCATTGAATACGTATCCATATTTGTACGATGTTGATGACGATGGTGATGAATTTATGCATGTTCGTATGTAAAATAGGGGGGAATTTGCATGATGCAGATTAAATTTAGTGGTGGGAAGAGCAACTCCATCTATTGGCTACTAGGAAAATCATATATCACCAATTCCTAGTATTATTATCCTGGTTTCATTAAATCATCAAAAATTTTAAAGTTCGTTGCTTTATGAATGAATATATTTTGTTAAATTGTATCAGAAATTATTGTTAAATTGGAATTTGCATGTAACACATAGTACAAATACAAGTGCAAATTTGATGCATAATCTTCAGACATGTCTCGACGACAAGCCGACAAAACACGCACCGGAAACCGGATGTTGCACGTGCAGCACGTGCAATTACAATAAAACAACAAATTGTTGAGTAATTTAAGCTTCTTACACTCTGATGAAGGGCTGCGACGCCTTGCAAACATCAAACACTCAACATTGTTGTGCCCTTTCGCCACGTACACATTAACGCAATCATAATTTCATTAATTCCGCGCAGCGCCCTCGCTCGCTTGTGAGGTACATTAACATTTTTATATGTGGCGCACGTGCCCGCATTTGCATTCATTTCCTCCACTGATTTCATCGTCGCGAAAGTATTTCCAATGAATCACAGAAATATGCAAGGATAAATGCACGCGCAGATAGAAAAATGCAGCGTCATTCAATGGCGTTCAAGGATACATATAATCCTGGGGCTCGACCAATTTTCCGGAATTTTTCCATTCGACTTGCCAGCTTGAAAGAAGTGTGTAACATGTTCGTGTGTGGGTGGGGAGGGGGAAATAGGGGGCAGTTGGGGGGATGTGTCACTGAGGGGGTGGAGGTCGACATTGCACATTCAGCAACTTTAACTATAAATCTGAAACGTTTTATAATAAACATGGGAGAACGCGGACGACAACCTCGCTGCCGCCCCCGGCGGGGGACTACGCAAAGAAATGGAAACTAGTTGCAGGGAGTGCTGCATACAACGTCCATACATCTCCAGGTTTTCAGTTTTCAGTTTTCTTTTGCTTCTTCGTTCGCTGCGAAGAAGAGAATTTTTCCAATTTCTCAATTTCGGGATTTCATACAAGTTTTCTTCAAGCTAGGAGAGTGCTCGATGGCATCGACTTCAACTTGTAGAGTACAACAATGCAAAGAAAGTTACACATAAATATTACTACAAGTAACCTGCATCGAAAAGTTAACTTTCTTTTGTTTGTTTTTCTTGTTCAAATTGTGATAAAAACTATTGCTCTTAGTATTTTGTTTATAACTCGGTTGTTTTTGGATCAAAATTAAAAATTTAAAGAGTTTTTGATCAAGAAATATATCTTTTTTTTAATATCCAGAAAATAATGTTGTTCTATTAAATAGTTTCTTTTTTGCATCCAGAATTGTAAAGACATTATTTTAGCAAATTTCAATATCCTTGAAAGTGACCTTAGAGTTTATGTAATATTTTGGACTCTTCTGGTTGAAACCAAAAAATAAAAAATGCATTAGACAACGAGAAATATCCTCTTTCATTTGGTAAAAAAATTATTATGATACGATAAATAGTTTGAAAGTTATTAATAAAACAATGTTGTGAAGATTTGATTAAAAAAAATCATTATCCTTGAAAATATGCTTCAGGGTTTTTGTGAATATTTCAAAATCCGTTAGTCTGAAATTAAAAATTTTAAATGATTCTTCTTACTAGATAAGTCTTCTATAATTTGGTAAAAAAGTAATCTTGATACAATAAATACTTTGGAATTTATTGATAAAAGTATTAAGCGAATCAAAAATTGCAAAAGTATAAAAGGAAAATGAAGTAATTCCAAAATCTAAGATATAACTTAATAAGAATTTCGATTTTTTATCATAATTGTAGGTGTTATCATTACTATAATCCCTAGTTGGTGATAAAGTTGAAAAAACCACTGAAAGAAATTAGATTTTTGCAATATTTTCTCGATATGCTTGCGAATCCCAGGGAACATTGGTCGTTTCGATGCAAATGCGAGATGAACACGCGAAAACGATGCGGAAATAACATTGAAATCTTATTACGTCATCCCACAAAGCGAAAAGCGAAACGCGAAAGTGTTATGGCATTATCATTATGGCGGCTCCGTCGACGGCCATCAACATTTACATGAAGAGATTGAAAGATAAAAGGTACGACAACGTTCACTCACATCCCGTTATCCTGGCCGACGACATAGGCGCACACCTTTTGGTGGAGGGAAACGCACGAAAAACTTCTTAATTCCATTCGCGATTCCTATCAGCACTTATCAGCGAAGTTAATGATTTTTAAATGATTCCTAATGAATTTCGGTGGTTTTCAATTTGCACCCTCAAACTTCAGCGCGTTTATCTGCGTCGTTAATCGATGTTAACGAGTTTTCCAAGAATTAATTAATACCCAGCACTTTCCCCCCCCCCCCCCACAAAAGCCACCAATATCACAAATTGGTTTTTGTTGCGAATTGTTGAAATCAAACGCCGATAATATTGGAGAACCGTTATGAGGGAAATTTGATTTAGAGTCGTTGGACGCCGTCCTGCAGGATGAAGATATTAGGTGGGGGGATAAGGCTAACGAAATAGCCGGCAAGTAAAATAGTTTCTTCGGACCGGGCGAGGTCCGCGTAATGGAAATAAATAGTTGGGTGAGTGCCGCCCCACCCACGCCGTTCCAGCAGGACGTGCATGCGTGAAGGTCCTGCAGGATTCTCCTGGATTTGATGTGTGTGTATGTGTGTGTGTGTGTGTGTGTGGGCTGGCGGCCTGGAAGTTTATCTCGGTCGTAAAACTATGGCGCGAATACGGGAAGGGAGCAGTTAAGTCACATATTTTTGTGCAAAATGTTAAACTGCAAAAATATATCCCCCCAAACGATACAGAAATGAATAGACAAAAGGTACCGAAAAAACAATGACCATACAGTAAATTCATTTTGGCAATTTGTTCATCGTGAATGGAATTTTAATTGTGATTATTGACGCTTGGAAAATTCCCCATGGCGCGGCGGGAGGAAATGGGGGGCAACTGGGGGCCGTGATATCCCAGATGCAGCAAGGAAAACACATGTGGTCCGAACTGAAATTAATTCCCAGCATATTCGTCGGAATATCACGAAAATGGTGAAAATATTGAGAGTTTGTTTTTTTTTTTTTGGTTGATCGGGGGGCCAGCAGGATAATACGTTTGTGAATAATGCGCTCGTGGCGAAACGCGCAGAAATCACGTTTTCGATATTGGTTCCCCAACAATCCGATACCGTATCCCCGTTTGGGGGCGGCCTGTGTGTGTTGGGGGGGCGGTTTTATACACACACACATACACATGCGAGTGTGCGTATGTCACTTCATTTATCGAAATTTAGCAGGCTTTTTGTGCGCTCAATGCCGCAAAAAAGCGGCTTTCGGTTTGAGTTTGCGATTAGAGCTCGTTTTTCACTTGCGCAATTATCATTGCGATCGCAGCGACCGCCGCCGCCCCCCGAGTGTGTGGGGGCAGATGAGGGTATTATGCGCGCATTGGCGGCGGCTTAATCAACGCAATTTGCGGAAGCAGCCATTAATGAATGATCATTAAGATCCAATACGTATTGATTTCGTTCGATTCAACAATCAAAAAAAAATTAAGAGTTTTTTCACCGGGGGGAATTAGTGGAGGTATTTGCATAGTTCACGGGGATTTTTTTGGAGAATTAGGTGAACTTTTAATTGGGTTTAATTTCAGGCAACTTTTCGTGGGTGAAATATGACGATTTTATTGGTGATATTGAAGTTGCAAATTGATCATCAAAATATCAGTCATGGAAATATTCGCTGATAACAACAAAAGTTTTCAATCAATTTCAAAAACTATCATGGTTAATAAAAATTAATTAAAGTCTCTTTTGAAAAATATATTTAAAAAATACGAGAACTATAGCCTTCTGATTCAACTTATACTATAAAAACCTTAAATCCTAGTAAAATAAGTTAGTAAATAAGTTAAGATAATCAATTAATATCATCATTAACAATTGATGAGTTTCTTCAAGAGTAATAAACAATACAACATTTTATCAACATCTATCATAAATATAACAATTTGGATTTCCCTTTCTGATTCTGTAAACTGGGAAGAAAGTGCAAGTATAAATTCGCAAGTGACATGACACGAAAATGAATCATTCGAGATACCTCGTGCAAAATTTTGCAAGTTCAGTTTGTTAGTTATCATCGTGCGGTGCAATCGGTAAGAACGGGTCATACATAAAAAAAAATTACGGTACATCGTGCAAGTAAACGTGAAATGTTTAATACATCAACAACAGGAAGTAGAGACATCTTTAATGGACTCAATTTGTGGATACAACAAAATGTGTCATCATTGTTAATGTAAGTATCAATTTAGAATTTTGATTGCCTTCGTTAGTGAAGTCTAATGGGACAAAACTGTTGATTTCCATGTAGTTTGTTGACTGTGAAATGTTCTTATCTCTTATATTGTTTATTTCTATGCGTTTGCTGTTCAAATATGCAATGAGTATGTTTATAGGTCAGGGTCGTATTCAGTTTAAATTTAACAATTAATGAAAAGTTCTTTCATTTTCTTTATTGAAAATTTTCTGTAAATGGGAATTTGAAATTGATATTATGTAGATGAATTTTTAGGTTACAATTAATTATGTAGTTAATGAATGAAATAATTGAAATTTTATGAGGATTATATTATTGATCAATATTGATTCATCAGTATTTATTTATTGATCAATATTAATTCATCAATATTGATTTATTGATCAATAAAATTACAAATATTGATTTTGAGATTTTTTTAATAGATTTTAATATATTTTATAAGTAAATATTGTGTAAAATTTATGAAATATTATAAATTTAAAAAAATCAGAAAGTATGAATTAATTTTTTTACAATTCTCATTTATAAAGTTTTAACTTTATGAAATTATAAGAAATTACAATTATTTCTTTACTATGAGATGGGATAATTGAAATTTGTGAAAAATCAACTACAAAATCGATCAATAATCAATCAAACAATCAGTAAAATTGACTAGAAATTTATTGACAAATTGTATTAAGAAATTAGCTTTTGGTACTTGAATTAATTTTATAAAGTTGATGATATCGATCAAAGATTGACTTCTACGTAAAAAATTCACTTTGAATATCAATAATTCAATTTGTTGCTGCTCGGAGACAACTTAATTTAGATCGAACTAAAAACCGATCACAAAAAAAGCTAATTAGCTTAATCCATTGCAATCGGATCGCCATCCACTCTCGACCATGAGGACAATAAAGCGTCGCATGCATTGCACGCGTCCGGAATGCATGATGGGCTTGCTGCCCCCACGAGTGGCAGCTGCACGACCAGCCATCACCACCACCATCGCCGCCCCCGAACGACGCCAGCAAAAAGTGACGTTATTATTGTCTCGAATCTGAATGCGCCGCATGGCATTTGCTTACATTGCACTGCCCCCAAGCCGTTAGCACGTCGACGGCGGCGGCAGCGACGGTGGCGGTGGCGGTGGAGTTGGCGGCGCACCGACCAAACTCTATGAAATCGATCCCTCTTCGCCGTTACCGCCGCCGAAGTCGTCAAAGGCGCGCACTCTTGGTACATCGTTGCACCGGAAGTAGTATACAAACCAAAAACCAAAAAAGTAGAAAAAAAAACAACCATGGGAGAATGCCGGAAACAAAATATATGCAACAAAGGAGCGCACCAAGAAGGATAATAAATGCTGTCGATGTGTGGTGCGGGCAACTTGTTGTCGGTGTGTATTGGAGGCAGTGGCGGCGGCGGTGGCGGCGGCAATCGTTGCGCACACGATTCCTGCCGATGGAGGACGAAGTGGCGCGACCGGCTCCAGTGGACGGGCGTGTGTAGTCGCATCCGGACCGTCGGCCGCTAACGTCGGTCGGTGTTATCCTGCGGGATTTTCGCGTATTCCCGATTCTCGATTCCCGAATGAGAACGCATCATCGGGGGTTTGATTACGATTGCTCAAAGACATTGTGCCAATTTTTGCGAGAGATTGCAAAGACTGACTTGCATCGTTGATTTGCAAGGATAATTCGTTCGGTTTTGTGCTGTAAAGTTTTGGGGCATTTTTTGCGGGTTTGGTGCTCCATCAGATTGTCATTCAGGATAGTTGTTGTTAAAGTGTAATCCTTGGATAATAACAAATTGATTAGGTTATATCCTGACAACGCTCGCTCGGAGATTATTCCCTCAGGTAATTAATTAGCAAGGAATTTAATGGGATTTAAAATGATTTTATAGTTTCAATGAAATTGTGATTACTTTTTGTTTGCTCCTGGAAATTTCTCCAGGAAGATATTCACCGATTTTAATGGAATTTTCGGTAACTTCAAGGAAATTTAATTGTTTTTTAGAATATTAATCATAACTAAAACTATAATTGATTTATTTATTCTTTGGAAATTTTTCAAAAAAATGTAATCATTATTTTGTAAAATTTTTGTTTTAAATAAGCAAAATATTGTTTAATACACAGATTTAGTTATTAACTAAGCAAGCAATTTATCAGTTAATATAGGAAATTGTTGCATTCATTAATATTACGAAAAATGTTCAAAAAATATGAAATTTTATTTAGTTTTTCTTCTCTGATCTTTTCTGTTTTTATGCTGACATTTGTTTGTATATTTTTGAAATTATTCAACGTATCAAAATGGTTTTAATATTTTTGAATAACTGGATAAATTTACTTTAAAACGATGTTAAAAATATATTAAAATTCTAATGGGAAGTTTGACATTTTGACACATATATAATTATTCTTGAAATGAGATTCTGTTTCTGATTCACATGTTTGTTAATAACTTCCACATTTTTTGAAAAACTTGCAATTTATCAACCTCAATTGATTCGTTATTAAATTTTAAATAAAAATATTCATAGAATATTTTTTAAATTACAGAAACCTACAAAAAATTAATATAATATAATTTAGTTTTTCAACTTTATGATTTTATTGATTTTTATGCTGATATTTGTTTCATGATATTAAATAATTTGAAATTTCTAAATAACTTAATAAATTTCCTTTAAATTAATGTCTAAATTATAAAAAAATCTCTAATTTGACTTATTGACACATTTTACATTATCCTTAAAATCAAATGCCCATATTTTTGTTAATAACTTTTGCATTTTCCAAAATATTTTTAATTTCTCAACCGCAATTAATTCCTGGTTATATTATGAATAAGAATATCTATAGAAAGTTTTTCCAGTTGTAAGAACTTTCAAAGAATTCGGTTTGAAAATCATATAAATTTTTAAAATCTCTGATTAGATTTCTTGTAGGTACAACATCCAACAAAGGTTGAAACACAAAAAAATCTTTTAAATAAAGGGAAAACCTTTAAAATGGTAATTTAAAATGAAATGGTTTCGTGTCCGAAGAACGAGTCCATTAAAGTTTAATTAATCAATAATGAATGGGAGAATAAGGAACGCAAAGACATCTTAAAAGGATCCGAAACCTTTTATTTCTCATCCTGAACTCTAGAATATTGAAATATTTTCTTACTGGTATGACATGATGTAAATTATCGAAGGCATCTCGGGTAATTTTAATTTTATAAGTTAATTGAATTTGCGATAATCAGCAGCAATTATGTTATAAATTTAATGAGTCTTCGAAGAAATGAATTATCCTTTCCTTATAGTTGCTGCAAACTGGATGACAGATTCTAAAAACGTCGAAAACGAAACTAAAAAAACTGAATAGCGCCATTACAGTATATAATTTTATGATGGAAAGTTTTGACGAGAAAATTGTTAGCTCGTTATTGCTCCGCCGCTGGAGGCGTTGCAATCGCCCCATGCAGCAACCATCATTGCACCTCGCTATAAATAATAGTCCAAATTTAAAACTAAGTCGATAAAAGACTGAATTTGATGTCGAATGGAAATTTAAATCATTCACGCTGTTGCATTTTTTGCACACGTTTTACGAGTATGAATATTTTAATTAATAGCGTACGAATTCGACAGTTGAATTTATGAATATTTCTAATTAAACGCGCGCAATAAGTTTAATTACGTCGGGTTTCGTTTTTGGCGGTAGCGATGGTGGCGGAGCCGGTCGAGAAATAAAACAAAAATTTAATGAAAAATGTTCCAACATCTTAAATGCATCATGGCCCGGCTTGTATAATTAAGCTTCCACTTCAGTTCTTCGACTGCGTCTTCTCGTAGTTTATTTCTGCGGAAAGTGGAAAGTCTTGAGGAGGAGGATGCTCGCACAAAAAAATAATGGAATGGAAGAGAGGAAAAGAAAAATAGGAACGCGTAAACGACAAAGATTAGATTACTTTTCTTCATTAGCACTTGTTAAAAAGTTGCTTCATGCTTCTTGGG
>JARJDZ010002219.1:0-24561 GCA_030264555.1 Aleochara sp. GC000083 | reverse complement strand
ACGATGGCCAAGAACAAAGAATTGCATGGATTTTCGTTGGCGCTATGTACAATTGAGTATCATATCATTTTCGTATCGGTACGAATTGAATTACAACATCTGACGGATTCGTTTCGCTTCGTTTTTTTGTTGTTGTTGTTGTGTTTCAGTGCATTTCATTGCTATATTATGTACGTGAATTGCAGTCGTGCGTCGATATAGAAGTTTTCTTGAAAACACGAAGAGAAGTAGTGGGGGTGGTTGGTGGCGGTTGGCTGACATTTGGCGTTTTGAATTTGGCGTGCTGCGTATCGAGATCGATGGCGGTTACTAAAAGGAAACGTCATTTAGAGATTTCAGAAGCAATTGTTACTACCACGTTACACCAAGAATCAATAAGAACGAAAAATCAATCAATCAAGCAGCAACGTCAAATTGGTTCAAAAACAAAAGTTAAAAGTGGGCGGTTCTAAGTATGGTAGTGGTGGGGGCGGGTTCTAATTGTGGCCGCAATGCGAGGCTTTTTGTGTCGTTTGTGTTAACTAGATATGTGCAATTAATCGATAATTAACGAAAGTATAACGCCAAATGATGCAATAAATAAAGAGCGATTGAGCGTTAATTGCGCCACACGAAACAATAGCAAAAAATAATAACAACAACGAAAGAGTACGCATTAACAACAACGAACGTGCGCTTATCAGTATGAATACGGCGGTGATAAGTGAACAGCTGATAAGGTACTCACCACGAATCGATTGACCTTCGGTCTCGGTGCTTTTGATTCTTCGCGATTGCCCCCACGCATCGATTCGAATCTCGCGCGCAATCTAAAAGAAATTGAAAAATGTAATTTCATCATAGCTGGTTAAAGAGGCGGTGGAGGGGGAAACTTACGACTTGGTGGACTCAATCTGCGATTGCTCCTCGCCGAACTCCTCGATGATGTTCACCGAGCTGTTGTTCTGCTCGCGTTTGATCTCGTTCGCCTCCCACTTTTCGAACTTGGCACGCAACTGCTTGGCGCGTGCCGCCTTCTGCGCCTCCAGAAGATCCCCATCGGGGGCATGATGCTGCTGCTCGGTGTCAGATTCTTCATCAATAGACTCAGACGCCTCCTCCTCGGACTCCGACTCGGAGCGCACCGGCTCCGGCGGCGGCGTAAAACGCTTCAACGGCTTCGGGCCCATCGGCACCTGCTCCCGCCCGAGGTCCTCCTCCATCTGCCGGAACTTGTTGAGCATCTTCTTCGCCGTCTGCGTCTTGACGGCGACGACCGAGTCCTCCACGTGCTCCTCGGCGCGAATCACGTCCGGATCACGATAGACTTCTCTATCGGGACTATCCACCTGCAACACAAAACATCTTCATCAGCGGATGCTCCCCCAGGTATCAAAAATTCCTCATTGTAACACAAATACAAGTCATTCGAGCGGATTAGCATTATTGGGTCAGGGCGTTGATTAGTTTGCCGGTCAAAATCATCACATCACACGTAGGTTACACGCCGCCTCCCCAGGTGGAAGGCGGCGACATGTCAGTTGGTTTTGGTGACAGGTTGACAAGTGCATCATCTCCACCTTGACTTGACCGTCACGCGGCGGCGTGATCCGGAAGCGTTTGCGCTCCTTCTCCGGCTCCTTGTACGTTTCGAAGAACTTGAAGCGCTGCTGGATGTCGGCCGTCTCGACGGTGACGTCCTCCACGAGTTCGTCCGATTTGACGACCTCAGCGCCCGAGGCTGAGACGTTTGAAGTTTGTCGGAAGATCTACATGTAGATCATAAAGTTAACGCAAAATATTTCCTTTTGATTTGTTTTTCCTTCGTCGGATTTATCCAAGGATTAAGTCAATTTTGCAAATCAATCCTTAAAATAAAATTAATAGCTGAATGGATACTCACTTTGCTGGCGCTCTTCTGCGCCGGTACAAGCGGCGGTGCTTTCGTGGCGTTTGCATCCAACTCTTTGAAAATCGAGCGCGACTTTTTGCTGATAGCACTCTCGAAGACCTCTTCCTCGTCGTTGGCGCTCACTGAACGACGCGCTTCCACCTCGCCCTTTTCGAACCTCTCCTTGATCGACCTCGTGTCCGCCGCTTCAATCGTCTCCGTGCGCTTCACGTTCAATCCACTTTCAGACTCCATGACAGCTTGCTGATACATCTCCTTCATTTTTCCTTGTTTCCCCTACAAAAACAACATTTAGCATTTCTTTCATTATTGAAATCAAACAAAATTTGTTTACCATAAAGAGACGATTCCTGATATTCTGAATTTCTTGTTTACGTTCCTCACGACGTTCATCTTTACCATTTTGCTCCCCATGCTCCCACTTGTTCTTCACGTCGGACATCCCGGTGAAATGGAAGGGTTTCTCGCGTTGGGCTCGCTTGGCGCGCACCAGGTCAGCATCCTCCTCGTCGCCACCACCTTCCTCCTCGTCGTCTTCACGCTCCTCCTCCGTGGAGCTCTCCTCGATCGGGATACCATTCAGCGAGTCATCAGCGACTCCAATATCCATTCCCTTCGCCTGGAAACGCGCCAACTTCGACAAAATCGACGGCGAACGCTTGACATTCACACCCGACGAGGTGCGCTCGATGCCATGCAGTTGATGGTGCTCTTCCTCGTGGTGCTCGAACACCTGGAAGCGCTCCTTAACGTTCAGCGATTGCAGTTCTTCAAGTCCCAAACTCGGTTTGTCGCTTGCTGTAACAAGACAGATTTTTAATCAACTTCATGCAGTTGCATGTTTTCGTTTTCTTAACAACAAAGCTTCGATTATGTACAGCAGCATTTATGACGGGTCGCTTGTTAGATTTGGTGCTGAAATTTTACATCTTCCTCTGTGGGAGCTTCCTGGATTTCTTGGTAAGGTCGATGGGATTGAGGCAAAGTGTTTGGGGGCAAAATGCATGATTATGTCTTTGATTAGATATGCTTCTTCACGCCATCAACCCACAAGTGTGTGTACGATTAGTTTTGTTTTAAACTTGCGTCTGGACACAATCAACATCACAATCAGTGAATGCTTCTGACCTCGAACGACATCGGGGGGCAATTCTTCCGGCTGGTTTTCGCGTATGATGAGCTCGTGCTTGCGTGGCTTCTCTACAGAATTAAGGGTACAAGATTGCTTATCGTTTCTTATCGTATCTCATCGTTTCAAATCGAAAAAGTACTTGAGAGATTTTTGAAACTTACGTGGCTGGGGGTCTTCTTCAACGGCTTTTGGAGCGAAGAGTGCTTTGAAATGGGGCTTACAGTACAACGTGCCTTCGTGGCTCTGATACGTATCGACACTAAAAATCAAAAAGTCATATTGTCATCTCTTGAAATTTTATATTTGAGATGACTTACGTTAATTGTTTATTGCACTCAGTGCACCGGAAGCAGTTCTTGTGCCATATCGACCTCTCCGCTTTCATTTGCTCCATCTGGAAGACAATCTTCCCGCAGGACTTGCAATTCGTCGTATCAACCTGATTGCCCTACAAATCCCAAACAAATAAGGACAACAAATCATTTATAATTTCATTGATAACTCCACTCACATTGAACTTCTCCTGCGCTTTCGAGCTGTCACTGGAACGCACATGAAGAACGTTCTTCTTCTGGAGCGCATCAAATTTGCTGAAGCTCGATTTCTGTGAATCCCAAAACACAAAATCAATTCCAAACTTTCAAACATCATCTCTACCAATCAAACAAATATGTGAATTACTCGGTGCAATCGTGTGAACATCTAATATTATTTACAAGTGATTTTTTTCTTGTTGGGTGACAAGTGATTGTGATGGCTACATGTACGAATGGTTGCTTACCTGTCGTTGACAATGGTCGTAGGTGTTAATACGTTTCTGCGGCGGATTACAACAACTAAGATTATTCATGCTTTGCACACTACTGAACCGCTCGGTCTTGATTGGTTAATCACGTAATGATGGTTGCAGCATGCACATAGATTAGACGTTAAAAATGGACGGTGATTTGTTATTGTTTAGTGAGCAAACACGCAACATGCAAAAAACAAACAACAATTAGTGTGGAGATAACCTAGAAATCAGCATGAATATGCGGATGATGGGAATGTGGGGGAGAGCATGAAGGGAGGGATGCCTTACCAATGCTTTGACGCTAACGCCGTTGAAGACGTTCTCAATATGTCGCCCCATGAGGCCCACCTGCCGAATATCGCCCATCGACTTGGCCCTCTGAGATGAAGTGGATTAGTGGGTAAAGAGAATCGATTCGCGTTTATTAAATGAGTTAATTCGCTGAATGTAATGTGTGTTGCCTATGCGGGCCGCTTGATCAGTGCAACTGCAGATGGCTAACTTACCGACTTGCTTTTATTATTCTCCTCGGGGCGCGCATCGTCCGGTGGTAACTTGGTGAGATCGCCGAAACTTCGGCACTATTTGGGCCGACAAATTAAATCAATCCATGCAGCGCAAACATCACAACAATTAGGTAATGAAACAAAACATGTTAATTAGCATGGGGGCTAGTAGTGGGGGATGATAGCTTACCAGACTTTTCACGTTCACATTGTAGAAGCGCGAGTCCAAGTCACACTTTCAACGAAAAATCGAAATTAAAAACAAAACGACAAAACAACAACAAACTTGGAAATCGGTTTGAAATCAAAAATAAATTGGGACTTACGACCGAAATGTTTTCTTTTTCATTCGCATGACTGCGGGACTTCTTTTTCGTCTTCTTCTTCTGCACGACCTGCTGCTGCTGCACGTGCCCCTCGCTGTTGACGCTCTCCATGACGGTCGTCTCCACGTACGATTCGCTCATTTCCGTGCTCTGCACGTGAATTATCGACGAAACATAAACGAAAATGAACCAATAAAAATGAGAACGTCATCGAAATTAATCAATAAATTAAAACGGGATAACATTCAGAACAATCAGAGCAAATATAAGTAACATGCGCATGCGCCATGCAGTTAAATCAATCTTGTTAGCAACTTACGGCTTCCTCCTTGGAAGGACTAATCTGCTCAAACTTCGAGATCTGTTTCATAATATCCAGAGATTTGAGTTGGGTCATTTCATTTTTTTCGAACTTGGGGCTCGTTGGGGTTGTCGCCTCGCTGGAGGCGGTTTTAATGTACTGATCTTTGAGACTCTTTACGCTGGGTAGTTTGCAATGCTCCAAGTCAGTGGGCGTCGTCGACAAAGGTCGTGGAGATTCTTTCTCTCTTTCCGGTTCTCTTTCTTCTTGGTCTTCTTCCTTCACGATGGGAGCAACCATCGGATTTGTCTTGGAGGCTGTCACCTCGATAGTGGGCACATCGCGTAGCAAATCCGGGGACTTGATCTGCATCTCCACGCGGTCAACTTGGTCCTGCTCCACGTCGGGGTTCTCGTCGTGCATGTCGCTCTCGGCGAGGTGCTCCACGTCCTCGGAGTTGCTCCGCTGGAAGGCGGCCTCTTCGTCTTGGTCCACCTCAGCCACCCATTGGTGCTCTTCAGTCTCATCATTGTAGACGCCGTCGTCCATCAGCTGGTCGACCTCCGGCTGGTCCACCTCGGCATCCTGCTGGTCCACTTCCGGCTCGGTGGGGTCTTGGTCCTGTTCGGGCTCCAGCAGCTCGCGCTCCACCTGCTCGAACGTCTCCTCCTCCTCCACGTCGGGCTGGCCCTCGGAGACGGTCGTCGGCGGAGAGGCTTCATCGCTGGCGGTGCTCGCCACCTGGAAGCCCTTCATGAAATCGACGCGTTCGTCGGACGGCGTCAGCATCGGCGACGTCACCGTCTGCGTGAAGAGTAAACAGGACGCCGAATCCGTGCTTAGTAGCATGCGATCCTTCACGGAGATGCCACCGTCTGGAGCAGCTGGTGCACGCGCCATCGCCAACGGCTTGTGCTCCACCAGGTCCACCTCCGGCTCCTCGGCGTTCTCCGGCGGCGTCATCTGCTCCATACCGAGGCATTCGCGCTCGATCTGAATGAACTCCTCCACCGAGTCGAGTTTGTTCTTCACGCCGAGCGAAGCGTTCGTCGCCTCCTCCAGGTCGAGCATTGTGTCTTTGAGGTGGTGCGCGTTGCCGTTGCTCTGCACCACCACCTGGACGTTGTCGTACTTGGTGGACTTCAGGTCCGGCTCGAGCTTGTCGGACTCCTTCCCGCCGCCTCCGCCGTCGCCGCCTCCTTCGTCGGCCTCGTCGTCGTCGTCTTCGCCGCCGTTCAGTCCTTCCTGTTGTTCGATGTTGTTAGTAGTCAACACAAACGCACACCAAAAACAAACGAAAACAACAGATTTACTTTGAGATTAGCGTGTGGGGGATGATGTTGGTGCTGAATGGTTATGCAACCGGGAGCGGTACCGAAGTGGTGTGGGTCGCTGTGATTCGGGTGCTTTGTGGGTGAATTTTTCATGGGAATTTGGGGGGAATTTTGCGGCGAGATGCGAAATGGGTCGGGAGAAATCAACCAAATGTTGACATTTATGTCAAACAATTGACAATTTCATTTGGACTGTCAAGGAGGGAATGATGGCGTGTGTTGGGTTGCATACCATGGTTAAAAGAAACCAACTAAAGAAGCATTAACAAACGCACACTGCTGAGGCACGTCTTCAGACGCATGTTAAATTCCTGCATAAGCGACTCCTCCAGGTCATCGTCACTTACGATTCGGGATTTTTTCACCGTTTCGGCCATCATCTTTAATTGATTGGGGTTAATTTAGATTTTTGTGGATATTGCACCTTGAAGATCACTTTTCTATAAATCTGAAACAATAAAGAATAGGGGAAAATTAATTTCAACTTATATAAGATATTTAAATTTCAAATGTTAGTTGACTTTGATCTCGACAGACGGCGCCACATGCTTGTTCAAAGGCTTGTTGGATGTGTTGCATACCACACGATAATCGAACTCATTACGTTCATTATTCCCGTTCGATTGCAGCGATTTGCATCGGGAAAATTCAGTCTTCGAATACACTAGCATCGCATTGCATTCTGTTTGAAGTCGTCATCCGTATGTAAGTCAGTAAAGCTGGGGTCTCTCGACGCAAAGTCGCGCGTCGATTTAGATATTTCTATAAATACGACGAAACCGCTGGCAAGCGCACCACATTCCCCAAACGTACAGAATGCGAGTTGAGAGAACGCATATTTAACGCACTCCTCATTACACACAGATGTTAAAAAAACAACTTCTTAGCATTTACGACATCTTCATGTAACGCGCGCACACACACATGTAAACAACGCACAAGATGGCGCATTGCACGTTTATTGACTTTTTCATTCTTCAATTTAACATTTAACAGAATTTTCGCATATGAGTCTCAGTTGAATTGATTGCATACAAATATTACAAATTTCATATGCGACCTCTTCTTGTAAACGGGACGATGTGAGTTTTCGTTGGCTCGTATAGAAAATCGAAACGATGAAGAAGAAAAAAAAGACAGTTGAAGCCAACGATGAGTGGAGAAAACATCGGATGCGCTCCATATGCGCGCGCGTTCGGCCCCCTCGAGCACACTGAATGCATTTATTTCCATTTCAATTCACGAATTCGGCGTGTAATGTGAAAGAAAGTTGCCGACCGACGAGCCGAACGGACGTTACACATGAAGGGGGTTCCCCAATGCATGAAGAAGCATCTTCGAAGAGTGGTTGCCTATACTACACACACGAAATGATATCTTGACACCTACATTGATGTCATATAACATTTTCTATATGAATATAACTTGGAGAGGGGGAAATCATCTTCGAAGCACGTCCAGCATTCAATTTGAAAGTGCACACAAACGTAATTGTCACGTAACGCACGACGTCACTCGTTTAATTAGGCAAAACGTCCTTATAACAGCGTTTTTTTTTTCAACCATAGACTACTAATTTATGATCGTTTAGGTTTTGAGGTTTCATGCACAAGCGCCCCCAGTGAGGTGTGAACTCACACTCCTCCGTTTTAAATTTTGTTTGCTCCTCTGATTGTTATGAATTCTCTGAGAGCACTAGACGAAATTATGTGGAAGATAAACAAACAGTAAAAGTAGGCTCGAGGAAAAAAACATCAAAAGCCGACAAAAAAGCTGGAAAGCCGGAAAACTGGTTAACGAATTAATTTGGACGACTTAATTGACTCGAGATGGAGGAGATGTAAACATTGTGACTGGACATAAACATTTCCCAAATGAGAAAATCCTGTTAATTAATTTGATTCTTTATTTGTTCCAGATTTTTCCATCCGAATGTCTCCATTTCACTCACACCTGGATGATTTTCCGGTAAGTAATTTCATTTCATTGTTTTGTTGATAAATAAAAAACAAATGCATGCTTCACCGACAATTCCCGATTATTACCGACAAATCAACGGACTTTGTCGAGCTTCATCGGAAACTTTTTCAATTTTATAACATGTGATAATAAGAACGTGACGATAAGTGAAAACGTGATAATTTGCTCACACGTTATGTAATCTCGACGGCAGGATGCGAAAAACATATGAGGTTAGGAATTCGAAAAACAACAAAAAAACGGGCGGAATTGGCAACGAACAAGTCAGTTCATTTCGGTGTCGTCGTGCTAAATTTACGTGCAAAACGCACACCAAAGAAAAGCAAGCAATTTCACTTGTCGGTCGGTGTTATTTCCGCGGGCGGTTCGTTCGTCTTCTAGGTACGAAATGCACACGAAACAAAAGTATGCGCGATGATGGCTTACGGAGCTTGCTAAATATAATTTTCCGTGTTCTATATTCGTCGGACGCGAGCGCCCCCAGGAAAATTGGGGCCGCAAACTCGGGCGACATTTCCTCCTTCTTCGCGTTTATCCTGCCGGCAATTCGCTCGGCCGTCTTCGGTTATGATGTATTCGCACGCCCGAAAATAGCGCGCATATTTGCGGTGTGCGTGCGCATAAATTTGCAATTTGCCAACGATTTCCACAAGCACGAAGGACTTTGTGGGAAGTTTATTGTCCAATCTAGGCGGGATCTTTATGTTGATTACTTCGAAAATATTGATGATAACGATGGGCAATTTGACAGCCATGATTTATGGATCTTTTAGAGATGAAATAACAATGATTCAGGATGTTCTCCCTTAAGGATTTCCCAAGGAGAAAGTTTGTATTTGCAAAATTCATTTCCACTTTATTTTTTTTTCTAAATTTTCTAGAAATTTTATTTTGGTAGTAAACCAAATATTATCTTAGTAATCCTGCCAATATTTGCATTGAATCACTAGTTACGCAGAGATTAAACATGATACATAAAATTCTAAAAATGAAACACTTACTCATGAAATCCACGAAAAACACTAAAAAACATAATTAATCTCATTGCATCGATGCAAAAATTTAATTAACAATTTTGAGAGGTACTAAACTGATTTGTGTCTACATCAACAGATAAAAAAAATAATAAATTAACTTTTATTTTGCAATAAAAAAAAATATTTCAGTTCAATTTTTCATTAATTACTTCTAAACTAATTAATAGTAACTATTTAATTGGATATCGTATAAAACTTATATTGTACAATTTGCACGCCAATTTTTCTACCAAAATTCCAAGATGTAATTTAAACGCAAAAAATTTCGAGTCAGCCTGCAAATTATAACGTAATTTATAATACACGCTTGCTTCTTGCTTTATTATTACTATAACAATAGGTAAACAACCTTGCAATTAGAGTAATCATTCAGAGCAACCATTCAAACAAATTCCGATCCAAAATTCCAAATTTCATTCACTGACTCATACTGTTACCATAGAAACCAAATTGGTATCAAAACAATGCATCTTCCTCAATTATAAATTGCAGTTACCTGTAACCAACAACGTTACGAACCAACGAATACTTTTACTTGCAAATTACGATGTGCTCGGCATTGTTCAGAATCACCCCGATGTGAAATCTTCACTGCAGACGTCAGTGCGATGACGTGCAACAAATTGTCTGTTATCTTATCTGCCATTTTAAATTACCATCTAGTCTTCTCATCCGTTTCATGATATCATGGTTGCCTATAAAGAAATATCAATATGTATGTAGCGACATCTATCGGTAAACGCTGTGACTTTTCTGTTTCCAAATTGATTTCCAATGATTTTTAACAACCTGTATTCGATGTATTGAACGAAATATGTTTCACTTTTGCTTCACCACTTCGTGCATCGACCAACCAAGTGCATAAGCAAATGAATACAATTGCTTTGAAAACTTAGCGGGAGTCTCCTCTTCGCTGATGGTGGAGGCGAAGCGTGACGAAGTTTTAACGCCTTGCCCAACAACTTCAACGTTTCATTTGTATGCGTTCTTGATTTATCGTTGATTACAAATACAAGCCAAACGAAAAAAATAGATGTATGGAAGAAAATACTATGCAAAAAATGCTGGGATCGTGTATACGCGATGGGTGAGGGATGCAGAAGTGTGAGTTAATGAAGTTGGCGGCCATGTTGTTACAGAAGGGTTATGATTAACTCGCCAAACACGATGGATTTAATTAATTCGTTTCGACATTAATTGCATCCTTCGTTCATAATCATGCCGGGCAATAATAACATTGCATTACGCATTTTTATTCCAATAAGAAGAAAATGAAACGCGATCATGAGTTCATTTTAATATTATAGTTTTGTTTATCAGAAGGGAAAGTTGATGTATGAAGTTTTATTGTTATTTCGAGAAAGAGAGACTCAGAAAAAAATTCTATTCATGATTTTTTAAGGAATTTATTTCTGTTATTTTCTAATATGAAAGTTTCTTGATAGAGGGCGCTAGTTTAAAATAATTTGAGCGGAAATAAATGAAACATGATACGGTTGAATGAATTCTCTAAAATTAAATATTGAAAAATGAGCGAATTCCAGAATTTTGATGATACATTTTGAACATGCCCAAAATACCCACTCAATAAATACGTCAGCGTCAAGTCATCAGGCGTTTTTCGTTAACGACAACTGTAAATTGAAAACATCTGCCGCCATTTGCAAAGCACCTGTACCACACAATCTTAACTATAAATACCAAAAAAGAATCCACATTATTTTCGGCCATTCTCACAAATTCGACACCATCTCACAAGCACATTTTGTGTGCGTGTGTGCGAATCGCAAAGCAAACGAATTCAAATGAATGTTAATGAAGACATAAAATACGATAATAGACACTCGGTTATCAAAACATCTGTTGCTCGTCATTCGGTGCACAAAAATCTAACGAATGAAAAAGAAGTTGATTCGAACAGACACGAAATGAAATTATAGGCGAATGTAATTCAATTTCAGCGCGGAAATTCACGCAGACGTGCAATTATAAACAGAATTTTAATGCAAGGCGAAAATGCAACATGCTCTGAAACATCAAGAGAGTTTATCATGTGTTTATATCCTCCCGAGGTAATAAACACCGGGCACATCAAGCAAGAAGCTTAGGCGAGTAGATTTAGTGACTAGTGTGGGATACGGCGGAGACGTGCAGACTCACGTCCGGTTTCGGCCACATTTAGGCAGATTGATATCGCAATCAAATTGAATATGAATGCGATGAATGCGAAATGTTGGATTGGACGGTGCACAGAAATAGGATAACGACGAAAGGTTGAAGATCCAACTTCAACAACGAACGGATATATACACTGGGTGCTCATTAATCAACGCATAAATGAATATTTTATCCAGAAAATATATGCAAATTTCGGGAATGATCGAGAATCCAAGAAATTCATTTTCGTTGTTTGAATTTTTCAAGTTTTCCAAAAGAAAAATTAGATTTTTTTATACTTCAACTACAGGTTCTTTAAATATCTAAATCAATCTGGAACTTTCCGAGAAATGAATTTTCTAAATACTTTATAATTTTTTATTTTTATTTTCAAACTTTGGATATAGATTTGTGTACTATATCATAAATTTTTGGCCAGGTTTCAACAGGATTTACAATGTTGCAAAATTTGCATCTAATTTTCGAGAGCATTTAGAAAATAAGAAATTTTATAAACGAAAAATTGAAGAAGTTTCAAACGATCCAAAAAGTGCAAGAATAAATAATTTTTTGTTCAGCTTTTGGCAAATCAAAATTACTATTTTTACTTTTTCTTTGGTCAATTAATTGACCTTTCAGTTGCTTCTCATTTCGGAGATGTGAATTCTCCAATCTTGGATTTCTCACTAGAAATATATATAATATTATATATTTTTGGAAAGATCTACAATATTGCGAAATTCGCCGAAACGTTTAATGTGATTAAATAATCGAAATAAAAAACAGAGAACTTTCAAACGGTTTTTAACGATTTTCAAATACAAAAAACGGATATTTTTTTATGCTTTCGACAAATCTAAATTATAATTCTTCAATATGAAATCTACAAACATAATTATCAGAGATATACCTTCTAATTTCATCATTTGTGGGTGTTAATTAACAAGATGACACTGTATGAAAGCACAGTTATTGCCAATTGGCGTTAGATGGATGTTTGTTATAAATTTAGAGCAAATCCGTTTTCAACCGACGATGATAACTATAATAAGCGTTCGGCGCATGCGCAATGAATGCATTTGCCTGTCGTTTTAAGGCAATTCATAAACAAATTGCACATGAACGTGCGCCTATAATAAGAACTTATACGTATTTATACCTGTACACGATTTCAACTTGTTCAACTAGCTCTTGTGACTCTTGCGGAGGTACTTTTGTGGCAAATTCGTGCAAAAAGCATTGGGACATTGCGCGCAAACGCCGAGTGTAATTACAAGTGCAAAGCGAGTTGAATATCCTGAAACGAAACGCGAGAAACGAAATGGAATCAAATAAAACATGCGCATGAAAGACGTGCGGGAACAGTTAGTTGTTGGGAGCGCGCGCGCACCAGGAGGTACCAGCAGAACATAGCTCTGATGATGAGTCTCAAGGCTTGGAAGTAGACTAGATATACACCTGGGTGCTGGAATGAGCTGATGAGAGAAATCATTGTAATCACCTTGTACGCATCGCGCACTTAACGTAATAACAATCATCGTGTGGAAACGGAAGTGAGGACGAGATGGAATGACATGCCGAAGAAGAAAATGGCTGGAAACGAACGACCTTGAAATCTCAATACAATTATTATACATTCATTTCATTTGCAATTAGTTCTATTTCATAGCCTTCAAAGTAGAGTACAATAATGAAAACATACAAATATGAAAATTGTTATATAGGCAACCCAATTTACGACAAAAGTTATAATCACATCTTTCCAGCTTGTAAAGTATAATAACTAGGTGTATTTGTAATTTATTCGTCAAAACCAATGGAATCGTTGATAATTTGCATACACCAATAACCTCCAAACGTTAAACACGAAAATATTGTAATTTTGCAATTGGAGCGCGCAAAGTAAAGATAACTTTTGTGTGTTTCATACAGTAATTGCTCGTGTGCCACATTCGAAAAATGTAAATGAGTGCCAAATTTGCTCCTCGCAAATCGAATTCAATCGAAACACAATCCGGAATCTCTTCAACTATTAACTATTAATTGGATACGATTTAAAATCTACTTTGCGTTCGTTTTGACGTAATCAGAGCGTTAACAATCCAATTACGGTATTTAATTAAAATTTCAGAAAAGTATTCTTGCTTTCCACACTACAAACAAATAGTTTCATTTGAAGCTACAAAATGAAGTCATATTTTTAATAATTTACTATTGATTACTTTATTTTTTGTTACAGGAAGTGGGAACACACGAAACTGATAAGACCAGCATTTGGTGAGTACCATTTCTCTGTCAAATTGATTGGTTATCTTATCGTCGTTCTGCTGACACATAAATTCAAAACCGGAAATGGTCACTTGTGCATTAGATGCATTCCAAACCCTAGATACGAAAGATAGATAAAATTATGACGTCATTTTGATTTTTTGTTGGCTTTTTTTGGTTGGTTCAGTATCATCTTACATGTAATTTCATACGAGTATAATTATGAATGATGCAATACAGTTTCCTGTAATATCTGTATGTTTCATACAAAAAAAAACTAGAAAAACGCTTAATTCATACTAAAAAATCAGTTATTTCGATTTTTACATGGAATATTGTTAGGAGAATTTGATGTCACTGAACGCTGAACATACGTTTCCGTTCCGTATTCATTGACTTTTTCATGTTTGAACGTAAAATTATGAAAATAATTTAAAAATTACAAAATAACCAAATGTAATTCATCGATTTTGCGATAGGTGTCGCCACTCATCAAAACTTTCATTCAACTTTTTTAGTTCAATTTGATTTTTATGACTAATTATTTCTAGCATATTGTGATGTTGACCCGTAGTTCGACAGCCCCATTGTCATAGTTTCAATTAGACAATTGCAATTGTCGTGCATGCGACACAAACGCGTCGATGAAAGACATAAATCTATTTGGCACGCATAATCCGTTCGATATGCGATGATCTCTCGCGCACATAATAGAGCGATAAACACGTGATGTACGTGATAGATAAGCGCACAAATGACACATGCTGCTTGGCGCGCTTTAATGGCTTTGATGCCTGTCCGATCAATCGGTATATTTGGAATTTCAGCGCGATGTGATCCAACAATAAACACGGTACGCGATAACAGGCACTTTGCACCATAACAATTTGTCAATTATTCCATGTTTTACCGATACAATGTTGAAATTCCATCGACAGATGGCGTTGGTATTGATCTAGTTTTTTATCATCGGTTCAAAGAAAAAATCCGATAAATTCATAAATCCGCAAGGGAATTAAGTACTCATTAAGAATGCATTTTTGATAAGGAATGCTGGAATGAAGATGCTACGAGGATGAGATAATGGGCGCCTTCATTATTCTTGAATTACACGCTATAGATTAGGAAAATGCGCACTGATCCCCCATTTACATATCGCGTTTCAACAAAGCCGCCTCTGTTTTATCAGCCTAACGATAAGAATGTGGATGATGGGCGGCTACGAAAACACGCCATTGATTTGTTTAAATAAACTCGTACGACACAAATAAATAAACAATTATTGTGTACACAAACAATTACTCAAATATTTAAATGGAGCATTTGATCGCATTTGTTTGTTTATCCCATCATTACATCTTTTTGACACTCAAATATTTGTAAAGTGAAAACATTTTTAGTTTGCGACCCGCCAGTACAACAAGCATAATTAATATTAGTAATCATTGCAGCCAAATTCCACACACTGATTAATGACTAACAATTAGAATTCTATTGCGGAGCGGTTTTTAAAATAAGCATTGATAACTGTAACACACTAGGCGTATTGCAAGCCAAGAATTTCTTTTGTTAATTAATTGTTTTTACACTTATATTCGATGATTCAATTAATGAGTAATTGCGACGCAGCGCCAACTAATTGCCCAACTAATTGTTTATTATTAAACGCGTCTATCGAGTGCGTTAAGTGCATGTACGTTCGGTTCTCATTACGAGCTTTTTATTTTCTGCATGAAATTTCACTTCAACTTCAATTAAAGTTTATGCCTTCCCTTGATTGTTATTTTACTGCGAAGTTCAATTCAAACTCGAGGCGCATGCACGAAAAAGAAAAAAAACCGTGGTGCGCCTGTGCAACGAATCATATTGTTTAATCTTTGCGCGAATTAGTTGAGGACATTACGACAACGGAAAGCAAAAACAAGCGACATCGATGTTTAAACAATCGCAATCGCCTTGCGGTAATTGTTACGTTTGAAGAAGTTGTGTTTATAAATAAAAACGTGGTGAACTATGAACAGCAACGATTTCACCGAAATACAATTTAATTCGCAAACTACTTGTAATTAGCAAAACTTAGCAAAACTGTTGATTGAACTCGTTTTGGCACTTGCGCCGGCGCTGACCAGCTCGCATTTCATTTGGGCATTGTACATTTTCAACTGTATATTGATGATCATGATACTAGTGATACATTAATGCTTTGGAAGGCGATGCGCGGCTAAAAATATCATCCATGCAATGGCAAGCAGCAAAACACTTGAGAGATGCAAGATGGCCGAGGCCGGACCGCTTTGATGCGAGTGCAAGAGTATATCGCACCGAATCGCAGCGGCGTCTAATTGGAATTCCAATTGGACGTGTTGGAATTGTAACACAATCTATTACGCACGACCGAATGCATCCAGCCCGCCCGAGCTGAGCACGCATCTCACGTGCGTACCGCCATCGCATTCGGCTCGAATGGTTCGAGAATAAATTTAAATTTGGTTTGCGCTACACTCGTGAAAGCAGCAACACGCACCTACATCTTTCCAGTCCGCATGTGCACTTACAATTAGAACTCTACACTAGATAGGATAGGTGGCAGTGTGCTTTTGCTGCTGCTGCAGGTTCGTTTGGTTTAAATTTGGACGTTGCTGGTCGCGCAGAGTCCAAATTGAGATGTGCATTGCCTGCTGCGACACATTTAGAAATTACGTGCGGTTGCGTTTCATTTCGTTTCGATTGCATATTGCACGTGCGTTTGTACTTTATCAGCTTTGCAGCATTGTGCACAGAATCGCGTAATTCATATAGTACATGTGTGCCCGTGAGCAAATCAGAGTAGAGTCGCAAAATGTCAATCCGAAATGCCACCGTTACATGGTAAATGTTAACAGAGTTACAATTCAAGTCTTTTGGTTCGTAAAATTTGCTTCCTGGAATGGACAAAACAACGTCAGAGTTGGTGCAATTAAAATTCCAGATTGTAATTGATATTTAGACATTTTAACTTCTATCGATGGCATTTACTTCATGAGAAAGTATTCATTTTCCTTATTGGTAATATCATAAACGTTTTCTCAAAATTTTTTAAAAAAATACGTGAAATCAGCTGATTTATAGATTGCTTTGTATTGCTTTCAAACGATGACGCTAAAGTGAAGTTTGATTTGTTTGATTTCTATAAATTTATCTCATATTCAATCAGCTGATCCAAACATTTTACAATTCTTCCTCTTCATTAATGACTATCAAACATTTTCTTTCGACATTTTCAAGCTTCTTTATGCGTTTTCTGACTTTTTCCTGACGGGAACACCGGCCGGCATTAACAACCCGGTGAATAATGTTTTCGTGGCCGGCGTCGTGGACGTGGACCCCAAGTTAGAACACTCACAGAAATAGCACGCTCCACGTCCACGCTTTCCACGTTTCTATTTCTAAGCTTCGGCTTGAAATTACCAGCCGCATACTTTCGACTTGCAATCCATTCCGGCCGGCCGAGTCTTTGCCCCAATGTTGCATTTTGCAACTTGCAATTGTATGAACCGTCGCGCGCGCTCTAGGGTGGCGAACAAGGCACCCAAACAAAAAAAAAACGCAAGTTAATGCGAATTCTATTTGCATTCGACGAGCTGCCTAGCGTTCGGTTGGGGCTCGAGGGCCTGCGGAGAGCGCGTCGTAATTGTGCTCGCACGCCACGACGAGCGCGCTTTTTAATTGTGCAAAAATGCGGCGGGCCGGTCGGCGGCGCATTTACGCGCGAATTCGGTGCGGGATCGCGCTGAAAGAGCGACGAACGCACGGCGACGAAGAACGCGACTCCGTGAGGGCAACGAGCAGGCGGGCGGCAGGCGCGCAACAACGGCCACCGTGTAGACGACGACGACGACGGCGTCGTCGGCCCCGGCATCGAACCGGTTTCTCGCATCCTCTCATCTTCGAGCTTCTCCGGCGTTCGCGAGCGTGAACCTCTTGCTTCGCGTTCGACACTTCTTCGCCTCGAATACCGATTGATTGCCAAATTGCATCCGCATCTTAAAAAATCGGAGAAGAATTAGCAATCATATAGATAGCATGGAGGATCATCATATCGAGTACCGCCTCGTGATTTCCGAGCTGCATTTGTTTCTCCACGTTGTCGCCGTTGGCGTCTTCGCATGAGGCATTTCGAATGAAGCCTTTTAATTCCCGTGAATGTATGCTGGCTCTCATGCACGCACGCCGAGTGCAACAGACTGCAGCCCGGCGCGGCCAGCTCGAGCACACACAACTTCGTTGGGCCGCGTCTTGAACTCCTTCCGTCCTCCAGGGTGGCCCCGGTCGCAGCGCGCCCCGCTCGACGAGGCGCAACCTCGATATTAGATTTCCCATTCGATCGCGCGCGCCCCCGATCAATTGCGTGTCGCCGTCGCCACCAGGGAATGCACCCTGCACCCGCTGCACCCACCAACTCGCCAACGCCTGCCTGCATGCTCTTGGGTGCGGTTTGTTTATCAACTTCGTCTTCGTCATGCACACGAACAGCGAACCGAGCCAGGATCAGGAAGAGGAACGGCCGGACGGCCGGGAGCAGCTACGAACGAGCAAAAGCATGAGTTTTCAAATAGGAAGTCCAGTCAAGTTACCTTTGCATCTACGCTTCTTCCGTTGTGCGGCCGCCTGCGGGTCGGGAACGGTGCACCCACAAGTAAACAACACACCAGGGAGCACTCGTCCTTATCAGTCACAATGCGGCGCGCGGCTCGTGTCGGCACTTTCGCAGAGCTGGTGGATTTCGGATTGGATGTCGTCGAGCTATCACCTGCTGCTGATGCGCTTCGTTGCTCTATTGTTTGGCGATGCTTCTTTGCATTCCACCAGAAAGTACCTTACGTACTTGCTCGACGTGTGACTACCAGCGTACTGCCGCGACCGGCACTCTGGCACTTGCTGGCGGCTCTGGCGCGACTCCACTACCAGCAACCGATTGCGTTGACCAGGTCTCCTGCTGCTCCTGCTGCACGAATGCTTTCTGCCCAATGTGTTTGTGCGCTCAACGGCTTCCTGCATTTGCCGGCAACGCACCGTGTGTTGCCTAGGATTCAAGCCCAACCCAGATTTGTCAAAGTCACCTTCAATTCCCAACGTTACTCACCCACGCTTAAATTTCATTCAGCCCGCTGCGTTGATTCACTGGATTAGAAACGAATTCCAGGATTTTGTCTAATCATCAAAAATATTTCAAATTGTTACTGGAAGATGTTCATGACGCGCAATTTATTGCGTCGCGTATTGTGAGGAGTGGTGCCCTCAACGGCAAATGTTGTAATTATAAATCCAATTGCCTGACGTGGATTAGCGTAATGGTGCACATGGTACTGGTGGCGCTGACGTCGTTTTTTGTTATTGCTTTGATGGCTTATTGGAGTTTGTCAAAAATGTGCAATCAAAATTTCCACCATTGGCAACATTCAAGTGGAAACAGCTGATGCCAGTTGAACCCATGTCGGTTTGCTGCCCGTTTTTCGGCGCCTAAATCACAACACCAGCGAAAATTCGCCGTGCACCATGGCCGAGAACCTCAACAAGAAGCCGAGCAAGAGCATCCTCAAGAACTCCAGCAGCTTCGACACGCCGGACGCGAAGAGGCCGTCACCAAAGTGAGTCATAGCTAACCTCAAAACAAGCGCATTCGGAGGCGATTTCAGCGGATAGCGTGCAATAATTCGGACGTTTTAGCAAGAGCAAAACCGCCAAGGGCGCAAAATGGGACGAGATGAACATTATGGCGACGCTGCATCCGCCCGACAAAGACTACGGGCATATGAAGATCGACGAGCCGAAAACGCCGTACAATTTCGAAGGGCTTGGAGCTGATCCAGACACATTGGATCCGGAAACGCTCGCTGCCAAGTAAGCGTAACCCGATACGTTCTGACTCAGCTAATGAGCGCTTTTTAGAATTCGCGAGCAGGGCAGTCAGACGCCTAAAGCACTGCAGTCGAACACCAGCGAGAGCGAGGACGATGAGACTGCAGAGGAGCGCGCCGCGCGCAAGGAGTTCGAGATGAAGCGAAAGAAGCACTACAACGAGTACTATGCGGTCAAGCTGGCGCGCAAGCTGCTCGAAAAGGACGAGGACGAAGAGGAGGAGGAGGACGAAGGGAAAGAGGAGAATGACGAGAAGGACAAAACACACAAATCGTAAAACAAATCGTAAATTAATTTTATAAAAGTAATACCACACCATATGTTAGGGACATTATTCGCAACCAAACAAAATCAGCAGGCAGCCATCTTTAAGTTTGACGTGCAGCACTCGTGGCACACGTGCCCAAAATGCATGGGCAACGGGCATTGTATATCTAATCCAATAATGACTAATCATAACGCCTGCTTTGTACATACATGATCCACATGCTAGGAACACATACATGTAGGCCAGGATCAGGATCGGTTTAACAAGTGGAGTTAGTAGAATAGTTGTAGGTAGGAGATACGATTGTGTATGCAGGGCGCGTTTGCCGTGCAAGCGCGTCCAGCATGGACAAAGCAGTTCACTAATAATGTACAAACTACGTATATTTATGAGTTCATTGATTAATTAAGTCTTCCTGAAAGCGCGCCGGAAAATTTTGAGGACAGTCATAATGGGGCGTTGCTGCGTTCGAGTTTTGAGTAAATATTCGATTAATTTGTAGGCCGGACAAGACGGGATTACGATGCCAAGGACGGCGATTGCAAATCGCAGACGACTCTGCACTGGGCGCCGCTTCGGCGAGTCCGGACGCCGCGTGCACCTTGGAGGACGAAGCGAAACCGACGAAGGGCAAGAAAACGAGCTCGTGCTTCAGGTCTTGCAAGTGCACCTGCACGGAGACGTTACGGAAAATGTAAAAAGAAAAGTATAAGCATTATTCGTATCGTTATTACTTGAATATTTCGTATCTACACGAACGCAAGCGTTAAGCAAACCAATACAGCAAACGACGATCGAACACCAATCGTAGCATTGCCATGACACTTGTTTCTTCAATGAAGAACAACTGTATCACATACACACGATAACAATAAGTTGCCTTCGAACTTGTTGTGCTTGTTGATGTTGCAATTTGGATGTTAAATCAATCATTCTTGTAGTTTAAGCGGAATGAAGTCAAAGCCGAAATCCATACATCGTTAAGGCTGAGGCAAAGAATTCTTCGCGCAATATGGAAGCGTGCTACTAATTAATTGCATCTCCTATATACATACATTTGTATTATAATTTATTGCAATATATTGTTTTTATTTTTGTCTTTCCACGCCAGCAGTGCGCTGATTGCGACTCATCGTTGTCTAATTATGTACATACTTACTGCATTATTTACGCATCATCCATTCTAAATGCAGAGATATTGATTAATTTTATGATGACCATGTATAATCAAAAGTAACATCAAGGAGAATAAATGGTAATAGTATAATAACTAAAGAACTTGCTACTGAACCAATATAAAATATTTTAATTGAATGTTTTACAACAACCATGGAAGAATAAGTACCTGAAAGTACCATTTTTTAAAGTAATGAATGGAATAAAAACAAAATTTCGATCTTAATTTTATTTTATATAACAATATGATGATGATATTCTATCGGAAAATAGATGCTCATCTTTGATATACAGGAAAAATACAATCATTTTAAGTCACATCGTATGCACAACCTGTGAAATTTAGTGCCGTATACAACAAATTACGTAACACTTTTAAACCTTGTTCAAGCTGCTTCATATCACACGTGAATATTGTCATCAAATCAAAATGAACGACTATGGTAGGCAGTCAATAGAAATTATTTTAAAGTAACACCACAGTTTTGTAAAAAATACTACTCATAAAATACTAAATATTAAGGAATACGTGATATGTTAGAACAAATGTTCTTTTGTACTTAGACGTATTGAACTGGATAGTAATCGGTTGCAACTGCATTCCAAACAATCGCAGCCCCCATCAACACGATATAAACGAAAAGTGCTACCCATTGCACGATTTTCTCTGGCCTTTTCACCTCGATATTCCGTAATACTGTAATTCCAACCAGCAAGCCCGCAGTGGCACCAAAGAAATGTGCAGCATATCCAATTGGTTCGTACTGCTGCAGCACGTATCGATTGTAAACGGCCGTTCCGACATCCGATGCAATTAAAAGCAGAAAGACGAATAGCTGAATCAATGGGAATGTCATCTCCTTCCAGTTCTGCAAACATTCCATGTAAAATTTAATTCGGTTCAATTATTTGAATATATGGAATCAACATTTAATCTAGAAAGCTGCCATTACGATTTCGATACATTACCATGATAATGGTGGCCAAATGCGCTGTTATCAAACTGTAGACTCCACCGCTGGCACCAGCCAGCTTCACCGCCGGATCGCAAATTGATGTGCCCAGGCTTCCAGCCACAACACCAGCCAGGTAAACCGCAAGCACTCGAAAACCACCATGTACCATTTCCAACGGTATCCCCAGTAAGATTTGTACAAAAATATTGACGACCAAATGTGTAGTGCTAAAAGTAGAAACACCTTAATGACTGCTCAATATTCAAGAGATCAAAACTATGCAATACTTACCCAACATGCACAAACATGTATGTTAAATAGCGCCAAAATTCCTTTCGACGGTGCGGATTATATAACAAGTCTGTGGCGACAGGTCCTTGGGCATATGAATTGTTTCCCCTAAGTGAGTCAACAAGGAATAGGGCAAGGATAATCAATGATACTGTGATCATTGCTATACGAGGTGGCCAACAAGAATATTCATCCTCATAAGTTCCATCAACAACAGTCTGAGTACGAGTTCTAGGCACTTGTGGTTGTGGAGGCAGAAGGAACTTGACATATTGATGTGCCCTGCAAACAAACAATTATTGCCAAAAAAACTAAAAATCACTATATGATTAATGTACCTTAATTTTAAATGCCCAAAAAAGTAATCATTTCTTGGATTTTCTACCATCTGCTTAAACTCATTCAAGCCAAGCTGATGATCACCATTTGTATCTGATCGCTGGAATATTTTCTTTATAGTGTGTTCAGGTATATCATTTTTGTACTCTCTGCTTTCAATTATGCCTCTGAACTCTCTTATATTGATTAGGCCATCATTGTTATGATCATACTATGAAAAATTAATATGTTATTAGTATTTTCACACTGGAATGCAATGATTTTTCTGTGTACCTGTTTGAAGACCTGCTCCCAATGATCAGTATTTAAACCTTGTAGTTCTACACTACCCATTGCAAGACAGGTAATTAAGTACAAATATCAATTGCACCAAATAGTTCAATTTGCAAATACTAATGCAATTTCACTTGTTTTTAGTCATTAAATCAACAAGCAAGCAAGTGTTGTTCACTTTTGTGCACCACCTTGAATGACTCACCGCGCGTGTTGTTACTAAAATGCGTTATACATTATATATATGTAATTTTTTTGTGACTTATCAATTTGTAACTGTAAACCGACACCATTAATAACTGCTCTGCTTTGTTCTAGGTTAGGGTCTTTAACGACGTCTCATTGCTCTGATGATAAATGAATCATCAAGGATTCAATCAATTATTGATCTAATGGATGCTGTCTGTTTTAAGTATCATCGGGAACATCTGTAAGTACTTTTTATTATAAAGTTTATTTATTGTTTGAGTTTTCACTGCTTGTACAAGGGTGTACATCTATTCTAATAACTTCTTATTACTGGAACTTTGAGCAACAATTGCTAACTGGAAAATTATCTTGTGATTGTGCAAGCTCTACTGAACCAGCAATGGTCCCAAGGAGATATATAAAGTACTCTAAGCAGTATGGATTCCTGCAGCATTCTCTTCAGGTATTGTATTACTGATTTATATCTAATATAATGTGTTTATGCGTTTAAGTATGTCATAATTTTTCTTGTTTTAGAATCTCCAATGTTTTGTGTTGGAGGTTGCTCTACAAATTTGAAGAATTTCAAGGTGCTATGTACATTTGGAACACATTGTCAAACAGTGCATACTCATTCAGCACCCACTTAAGGTAAAATACTAATTTAACAATTTATTTTAATAAATACAATACGTTACAATGTATGGCATATTTTTTCTTATTTTAGACTGTTTTATTGAAGAGTGTTTCATCAATATGGAGAACTGCAGCTGCCAAGCACATGTGGAAAGCATCTCCAAGTATTATGTGCTTCTGTAGCAGTCTCTTAAGGTATTGTTTCACAATTTTTTTCAATTAATACAATATGTTATCATGCATGTCATAATTTTTCTTATTTTAGATTCTTCCATGATTTTGTGGGGTGTGCTTGATAACTATGGTGACTGCCAGGGACAAATGGAAATCATTTCCAAGCAGTATGGCCAGTATGGGCATTCTGCAACTGTCTTTTAAGGTATTATTTAACAATTTCTGTAAATATAATGTTATCATGGCAACTTTATGTTATGTGGTGTGGTCTTTGACAATTTGTACCTGTGGGTTTTTTTTTTCTAGTATTTTTTCCTTATTTGGCTTAACTTTATAATAAATTAAATATCTAATTCTTCAGATTCTTTCATGTTGTGTTGCATTTCTATAAATATATTCTTCAAATCATTGCATGTTTTGTTTTCTCTTTGCGGCTGAATTATTTGTTTGTTGGTTATGGTCGTAGCTGGAGGAAAGTTTTAAACAGCGGGAGTAAAGTATCACTTTATTATACGCCATTATAGTCTTTGAAAAATTCGCGAAAATCGCAATAATCTTCAAAGTTGAATAACTCGAGAAATATAAGTAATAATTGACTGATTTTTGTTGCGTTTCATTCAGAATTAATCCCTTAAT